>OZ026630.1:17756856-17954356 GCA_964020975.1 Hermodice carunculata
TAGTGTAACAATACCTACAGTTTGGGTCCCTCATGGTAATAATAGAATGAAAATTGACAGTTATAGCTGGATTAAAATTTCATAGGTCTAAATGATCTTGACGTTTGACCTTTAGAGGTTACAAGTAAATTACAAAAATATGTAGGGTTTCAATACTTATAATTTGGGTTCAACGTGGTCAAATTGGATGAACTTGACAGAGTTATGGCTGGAAGAAAATTTAAAAGGTCCAAATGACATTGACCTCTGGCCTTTAAAGGTCACATTTAAATTACGAAAAATGTGCAGTGTTAAAAGCCTACAAATTGAAGTTGGATTGGTTATGTGCACCTTTTATAGTTTTGGAGATATTTAAGATTTAAAATTTCAAATGCCCCTAATTTGCATTATCTTCAACATATTATCGCCTCTACATCAAAAGTCACAAATTCATGTATAGACCTAAAATCATGCCAACTTTGAAGTTTCTGAGCGTAAATGTTCGAGAAAACTGGCGAACAAAACTTTGTAGTAGAGAAAGAAAGAAAGACTTTGTAGTAGAGAAAGAAAGAAAGAAAGAAAGAAAGAAAGAAAGAAAGAAAGAAAGAAAGAAAGAAAGAAAGAAAGAAAGAAAGAAAGAAAGTGTTGGCACACCGACATCATAAAGTTCATTTATCCTAAAAAATAGTATTGAAAGCATAGAAAGTGGAAGGAATCGAACTTCAAAGGTTCTCTTCATACCGATTCAGAAAGTCGCATGTGGTTTCAGTGGGTGGAGAATATTCTGACGTCTCATCTGTATGTGTTTAAGTCCCCCAGGGCAGAATAAAGGGTCTCCGGCTCTCAGCTCTATGCGAACGACCCACCAGATTTGTTATTCACGAAGATTCTGACGAAAATAGATTAGGCTTGGCAACTGATGAAACCTTAGAATGGGAAAAACATGGATATACAGAGGGAAAGATTTTCCAGCACGGTTGGACTTTTATATCGATTGAAGCAATGCCTTCCCTCAACGGCCTTGTTACAACTATTCAACACCATTGTTCTCCCACACTTTGACCATTGTGATTAAATACGACCATTGCCCGGAGGGTCGACTGCGGTTGCTGCAAATATTGCCGAACTTGACTGACAAAAAAAGTCACCGACCGTGGATGTCGTGAGACCACAGAGAAGATAAGTTTTCAAAATTGAATTGGCTATCAAAAAAGTGCATCGTGGTTTTCAAACCGTTGCATATGCTTACACTCCAACAGGTATGTGAAATTTTGACCCAAAAAGCCAAATTCATAAATGTAATGCCTGACAACAGAACATTTAAGTCATCCAAGGAAGATCTGTTAAAAAAGTATTATATACTGCTAGAATATACGATTTAACGACATTTAAAATGCTAAAAGTATCAATAAATTTATATGCAAAAATATTTATTATATCAGCCTCAGTTTTAACTTCTGCGTATAATTGTACGTCATTATGACTTCAACTATCCTGCAGGGGATCTCCAAAAATAGTTTTGACGACCAGTTTTGATCAAAATGTTTAACTTGATATTTTCATTATTTTTTTCTGTATTCTATTTATTTATGCACATAGGTATGTGAGTGAAAGATGAAAAAGGCTCGACCTACACAAAATAATATTGAAACTTAGTATAACCAACAAGGATAAGTAAATTGTGTTGTATTGTGTGCAAGCTGTGGTGGAAACGACAGCCAAAGATCATACAGGACGACATCTGGTGCCAAAAGTGAAAACTGTACAGAATTGTATTTAGTTTATGATATTGCCACCAGATAGCACATTTATCTTACCTACGTCGCCTCCTCTTCAAGCTTCAATCGCTGGCTGATTCAATAGGCCCAGTGGATGATGTGTCCAAACTTGGTTTCCTCACACTTCCGGATGATTAAAAAGAGCAGACTCACCACAATCATTGTTCACTTTACCTTCATTAGCATGAGATGTGTTCAAAAGGCAACATACACGTATAAACTTATATTTCGGAGAGTGCAAACTTGATAATGAAAGTATCCAACATCGTGAGTGTGCGGTGCGGAAAGAATAAATATGATAATTGCAAGTTTCGCTTGGGAATGTCTCAATAAATTATGATATGCTTCAAGTTACTGACAACATAGAAAATGAATTTTATCTTCTGACAAATTAAATTGGTCACCTGCCCCTTTGCTTTGGTCTTTTGTGTCCAACATTATCAATATCATCCCTGCGTGCACAGATTGAAGAGTGGAGATGTATAAAGATCACAAGGGAGAAAAACAAATGTCAGCATCTGTCCAACGTCCATGTATATATCTGTCTTTTTGATGCCCCACAACGTTGATTCATTTTTCTGTATCTAGTTCAAAGTAATTGTGAATTCTAGGCTATATTCACAGCAAATGTGGACTCTGGGCTATATATTCACAGCAAATGTGGACTCTGGGCTATATTCATTGAAAATGTGAACTCTAAACTATATTCATTTTTTTTTTTTGCAATCGCTTACAGAAAGATGTCTCAGGTAGGTACGATCGTGCCAAGTCTAAAATTGATGATGATGATGATGATGATGATGATGATGATGATGATGATGATGATGATGATGATGATGATGATGATGATGATGATGATGATGATGATGATGATGATGATGATGACGATGCATGTGGCGCATGCTTTACTGTAACAAAACTTATCGGGAAATACTAAAACCACTGCTACATGTGCATTACACTGGACTGTTCTGACAATGCAAAACCACTCACCGAAGCCTTCACCAATCTATCATTAACTCATTCCACTCAGATAGAAGACCGAGTCAATAACTTTCCTTGGCGCGCTCTGGGCACAATGCGCCCAGAGCGCGCCAAGGAAAGCTGTTGTCCATGGGCATACCATTTGGAATGATCTTCCATGCAAGTTTTCATCCTAAATTAGTAAAATACAATTAGCAGACGACATTCAGATATGTGGAATGAGTTACAGGATGTAAATTGTGGTCGGTCATGGAAGGGGGCAATTAGCCTGTGGTCGTTAATAAATTCCGTGACAGAAATCGAATCTTAGAAACGTGTCTTTGTATTGTTAGTATATTATATCGACATATGACCCATTGCCATAAACTTTATGTCCATACAAAGTTTGATTTTATTTTACTCATTGCATTTAAACTAATTAACTTCCAATCATCATCTGTTTGAAGCGCTTGCAAAGAAAAATGTACGGACGATCTCACTGCGTTCAGCACATTCAAGTCATTTGGACTAGAAAGTATCACTATGGCTCGGCAAGTAACAATCAAATGTTTCTTTACTATTAGCCTGTAACATGTCTGACAACTGACACCAGACAGATTCATCCAAGCATTACGCTCTCTTTTGTCTCTGCATCGATGACATAATATGTAGAGATGATAAAAAATTTCCTGGGGCGGGGCGGGGTGAGTGTCCGGGACTCGGGACCCCGGGACCCCGGAATTCGAGATAGGTGATCAAGCGGCAATGCCGCCCCTTCCCCAATTTCGTATATTTTAGCACTCCCAATACCATATTTCACCCGGTCGATGGTGTATCAAGTATTTTACCATGTAGAAGTTACTATATGATAGCTAGGCCTAGGGTATTTATATGATACTCAGGGAATGTAATTAATTTCCAATCATCATTTGTTGTATCATTATGTAAAGCCTTTGAGTATAATATCTAAGGTATCTGAATTCAAAATATTTACTAAGCATTTTTTTTTGGGGGGGGGGGGGTCTGTTTGTCGGTTGCTCAATTGAAAACTATCCTCTATCTTGAATTATATTTATTTTGTGGGTGGGGTGATCTGCAGCAGGAAGTTCCAAACCACGTGCAATATTTTTGGGGCCACCAAAGTTAACAAATGTATCAAAAATGTGCTGTTTTAAAGAAAAGGACGATTGCTCCCGTGGCTGTAAATCAGATGGATATTACATCTGTGATGTAGGGGCGTCTGTTGCTGGAATGAAAAATCTGTTTCGCTCGGTCTTCGCAGGCTGAAACGTCTCTCTCCGAGTTTCTCACGGGTTGTCCTTTAACAGAGCCCTCTGGTGGCATACTTGGGATCATACATTTCATCCTTCCTCCCACCCCAAAAATAACTAAATATAAGTGAATAAATAAATGAATAAATGAATATATATTTAGTGATAAGATTGAAGAATCATGATAAAATGAACAATATTAGTGTGATGTTTCTTTATCATGACTTCCACTTTCCATAACTTCAAAAAATGTCCACTTCAATGGCACCACTCCTTCCTGAGGCACAGTGACGGAATGTATCCGTCAGTTGGCTATTGGCTTAACAGTGGACTCTGGCAAAGGTTTACGTTTTCTATAAGCATATTCATGATTGAGTATAGCTTTGGGTACATGTGAACAACTGGCAACTTAAATGATGGAAGATCAGAATCATAGTCATACCATAATAACGCTACGGAATTTTCATACGGTGATAAAGTGGTCAAATGATTGAGCTATCCATTTATCAGCCTCTGAAGACAGTGCACAGTGTGCATAAAGCGTAAACACGCTTAATTATGCACTAAATTGATATTTGCTGAAATTTAAAGGGAAATTGTCATTCACAATAAAAAAGACAATCATTTATTTATATTTTATGTAACAATATAAGTTGCGGAGTGGTAGCAATAAATAATGAGTGAGTGAGTAAGTGAATGAGTGAGTGAGCGAATGAATACATCAATGAAGAACAAAACAAATAAGTAGAGCACCATGTTTGAATATGATTTGTCAATTTCTGGTCCTGGCATAATTCAGCAATGATACTACATTTTGGGGTAACTGTAACCACATAATTACAATTTATGTAAGCTAACTTTTGAGCACTTATATTAACGGAATGGCAATTGTGATATAGGAATGGAAATTTCCTAACTCCGTTACATTTGAGATACAATGCAATTTTGCATCCTTTTAAGTGACAGGCTAACGGATATTTATGTTTTTGAATGTTGTTTCTATACACTTAAGTCTTAACACATTAAACGTCTTGCACACGAAAGAATTATGAATGTTTGCAGTGTAGCATCGTGTACTCGATAATATCCACTATTGTAAGATTTAGCTTGTCGTGTGGTGAGAGTTGCAAAGTCAAGCACTCTGAATTCAAAACATGTTTAAAATTCATCAAGTGGGATACAATTGTTTGTGGTCACGCACGACCTGAATTTGACTCCCAGGAAAAATGCCCCTGGACAGCAAAGACTTCACAGTAAATCTATGCACACGTTGTAGTTGTGTGAACTGTGTCTCTTCTGAGACAGGACGTACTATGATACTAATCGGACCATTTAAAACCCCAAGTATTTTTCCATATCCAATTGCTCGGTGTGTAAACGATATAAGTCAGTCACGTGACCGATGCGAATGATTTACAACTTTGGAATAATTGCATTTGTTGCCAGTGATTTCATTATTTTGCTAGCAATTCAAGTCCCCTTCATGTATGTATCCGAACGAGGACATATGTTTTATTCTACACCACGTTGATCGCAAGTGTAGAAGGACTGGGTCAACAATTTTCATGGGGAGGAACTGGACATTTAATAATCTGACAAATACACTGTAAAATTCTCAAAGTATTTCCAGAACAGATTTGCCAATAGTGCTCCTACACGCCGTGAATCGTTTTTCTTATTATATTTAAGTTACTATGATTTGCCAATAGGTTATTTTAATTTACAAGCAAGTACTCGTTTTATTTTATGTTGATTGACAATAGGTTGTTGGTAGTAGAGTTGCCAATAAAATATTGTGCATCTATTGGGCCTAGTTTCCAATATTTATGCATGCAGGCCGCCCCATTTAATAGACTTGGCAGCAAACCTAATTGTACTAAAAGTTGCTTTATTGTTAGAATTTTACATTATTAACCCTTAAAGCGCTGATTTAAGACTGAGTCGCGCAAAGTGCCCCCAGGAAAGCTGTTGACTAAGACTACTTTTTGCTTTAGACTAGGCTTGCTGGTATTTGAATAAAAGGTATCTTCATGAGGAATTTGAATCTTTTAACCATTCTATGTTCAACAGTAATAAGAAAACGACTATAGCTGTGATTAGCGCTTTAAGGGTTAAGAATTGATAGCTTCCCTATACTGTGGCTTCAATGCAGATACTGAGACTATGCAAATCTACGTCATTGGCATTCTCACAAATATCCTGGCCTTCTTGCTAAGATGCTATGACGATGATACTCAACTCTTCAGCGTATCCCGTGTAGACAACCATGTATGCATGTATAGGCCTACATACAATAAACAGTCACTTGTCTTAAATTGTATTTCATGCGTATCATGAACGGAAGGTGTTCAACCAACATCATATAAAATATTTCCCCACCTTACCCGAAATCCAGCTTTGTAAACATGTATTCGTACAGTTAACTACCGATTATCTTGATACTGACACTGTTTCCCTGCCAAATCATCCTGAATTGGTACTGAAAACATGCAGGTTTGTAGGCTGTATTTTGGAAGCCAGAGGCTGAGTTTCCATCGGAGCAGTAGGCCCATATAAAATTAAACGCTGGCAACTAGCCTATTAGGCCTTTGTCTTTTTTCATGAGTAGGCCTACGTCACTATATTGCCATTATTGGTGCCAGTCGAGGAGAGGTCTATATTTGTTCCAGATTAACGTCTTTCGTGCTGTACAATGCTGTTGAAGTGCAAAGCACGCACTGGCTGCGTCGGAAAAGTTGGGAATTTAAGACTAAAAATTATTGAACAATCTTCCTTAATGTTAAACTATGTTTATCAGGGTCATTTAAAATTACAAACTTTGAATATCATTTCCCTTCAAATTCTGGGCCAGGTCTGGCTTCAAGGCATTCGGCCTATAGCGGAAAGCCCACACAAACCACTGGCCAAAAGCTTTCCATCTTAAGTTAAATGTACATTAGATAGGCCTATATAATTAGTATTGTTGGGGGGTAGGGGTGACATGAATGTTTTCCTTCATCAAGTTGTATTTGTTTGAATGTTCAAACTGTGCATACATCGGAGGCTCACGCCAATTCTCCGGCGACTTCGCAGGGAAATGGGGCAATTCTCAGCCTATGCAAACGTTCATGACAACCGTTGTGTCCTGAGCAAAGGAAGTAGGCCTACGCTGCCTTCTACGTTCCACTTTTGCCTAGGGCCTACTCAGACTGCTCAGCAGGCAGTGACAGTCGCTTAGGCCTGGACCTATTGGGATGGATTCATCGGCGGACAATGCATGTTTTGACTTATATCTGCATTGGGGCTTATTGTATAATTATTTTGCGGGAACGAATAGTTTCAAGCACAGGAGCTACACTTACAGCATTTTGGGGTACCTGGTGCCTGATGAAGTTCATATAGTGAAAAGTACTGGTACTGTGTAGGGCTACAAGTGCAACATTCAACTACTAGCATATGCAGTTTTGACAGGTAGGCCTATGATATAAAGATTTTAAATCTTACTGAAATGTCAATTTTGTGATCTGATTCAATAGATTTTTGTGTGTGTAAAATTTCACTTTCTTATACAAACGCAAAAATGTTTTTACAGCTTTAATCTGACTTTTTTTGCACAGAAAGTAAGCAGATCAAGTTTTTCATTATCTGTAGTAGATTGGTGGAGGGGAGAAAGCACGGAGATTGGTCTGTCTAGCAGGCAAAGAATTGACTAATTTTCGATAAAAACTGCTGACTCCGTGCAAGTCTCAGAAACATTTACTGCAGCGTAGGCCCATGGACACTCCAAAGAATTAGCTGATGGAAAGTAGGCCCAGGCCTACCCCTTGATGAAGAGAAAGCCGCGACCATGGCATAACTCACGAAGCGCCAAACACATTCATAAAAAGGGAAGGGGGTATTTATACATGAAAAATTAATTAAAGGAATATTCGTCAAGAAGTGCATACAAATGAATTACAACCACGTTGTGTGTTTAGGAGAATTACAGTGTTTGCCCAGCAGATACTTCCTGGTAAGACAAGCTTCAGCGTTTTCGCGAGTCGGAGTACCATGACTCCCCATGAGACAGCTTTTGCGATTGAGCTATGCACGCCGCCTGGAGGCCGACATCATTATCTGGATTGATCCTGCATTACCACACGTGTACTTCCAAACTTCACCACAATCAAACTCTACCCAATAATAACTATAAAAAAAACATCCAACAATAAAATGAAAAACAAAAGATGACATCCAAGTTCGGCATATTCCACATTAAATGTAAATTATCTTATTAAATTGAATAATGTAGCCTACCTTTAACATTCTAATATGAGATGTCTCCTCATGTTTATGGGAAATTAAATTTGAAAGCTGCCAAGTTTGTAATCATTAATCAATTTGCAATGTGCATAGAAAATGCATATTTAAAGAGTTGCATATACTAGTTATAAAAAATAAGAGAAATGTATTTTATGATAGAATCGGTATGAACACAGCGGAAAGCAAAGTGCTGTGGTGGAAAACCACTGGGTCACGAATTACTTCCATGGTGTAGCAAGGAATTACATGGCTTCCAAATACCACGATGTTATAAAAATCACATGGCTACTCACTTCTCGAGTCTTTTTAAACAGTTACTTTACAACAACAGACTCGAAGTAGTAGTAGTAGTAGTTGTTGTTGTTGTAGTTGTAGTAGTAGCAGTATGTTTTGTTTTCAAAGCCTGGAGTGATATAACGGACCGATCAACTAAAAAATAAGTATCCAGGGACACTTGCCATCTTAAATTTGGGCACCAAAAGATTACAAAGAATATGGGTTTGAAAGGAATAACATTATAATCAGAATTGTTATTGCTCGTCATGGGGATCCGGTAGAGGGCGATGGTATCGCTGACTTCGGGCACTAAGCAACGTCGTGTTTAAGTACCTCCGTATCAGGAGGCGAGGCGGGTGTACAAACATATAGGACGGACTTGCTGATTTGATTAAGCCATTTTCATGAATGCCTGAATATGGAAATATGTGCACAAACACGTTGGTTTGTTTTAACAGCGGGGGTGGGAACAGCGGGTCTTCCAGTTTTCTGACTGTTCTTGTTTTCGGTGTTGTCCAGTTCCCTTTGATTTATGCCGTCAGTATCAAAGCGTCATCATTTATAGTTTTATGGGCTTTGACTTTTTTTTTTCCAGTCCCGTCTTGGTTAGACTATGCACCTCTCTGTATTTTTAGCCAGTCTAACGCAAGACTCTGCGGGACAGTTATTGGGGGAACAAATACACACACACACACACACACATACACACACAAAAAAAAAAAAAAAAAAAAAAAAAACGAAAGAAATGCCGTCTTCTTTTCTTTATCATTTGCAGAAATAACTTATTGGGCATGACCTGTGTAGAGTAACTATTATGGAAAATAATGAGCAGCATCAAATGACATCGACAACTAAGAAAGAGGTATTTTACTTTTTCAGTCACTGATAAGCAAGAACGAAAAATCCCAATGTCATCAATTTTAGATGAAAATCACCAGTGACTTCGGTAAAATTATAATGTCACATGGCATATTAATAAGGTTGAACAGAATAAATACTGTTTACACAATGACAGAAAGTCCTCTGATCACGATATAACATACACCTTGAACTGTTTCGTTGTATTTGTGAGGCACTGTTTGGTATTCGAGCACTGGGTAACATCTTTTGGTTCACATATCTTACCATCAGAAGGTAATCAAACCGTGGGGTCGGGATTGTGTTTCCTTTATTGTCATTACTTACCACTTCCACTAGAAATATGCTTTAATTTTCGTATAAAGGGGAAGCAAACTCGTAATAAAGCTCCTAGTATATGATATAATCATGTAAATATTAGTGTCTAAATGTAAAAGTTCTGGTTCATCCGAATATTTTACTGACAGTTAACTCTTCAATGAAAGCACACAATCCAAGTCCTTGCTTTACTGTTCGTGTTTTGCTGTTGTTCAGTTTGTGCTGGGAATTAAACACACATATCATTGCTAATATATCGCCCTTGTCGGTCTTATTCTTCCACAGCAATCATTCAAAAGTGAATCTACATTCTTTATACACTTCTATAAAGATTCACACAGTAGCCTATTGCACTTCAATTTGCTTTTAATTTGAAATGCTATTTTGGTGAGCAATGGTAGCCAGTCAAATCTTCGAGGAAAAAAATGTTGAAATGGCAGGTACAACCGTCCAGATATGACAAAAACCTTCCCCTTGTACAAATAATGAGTAACTGTATTTAAGAAGTATAGTCTCACGAGGGCCCTACTTTGATAATTTACCTCCATATGATATCAGCATATTAAATTCTTATATTGGCTATGTGACACAATCTTTCGGGACTAATTGACAATTATTGGAAAACATAATTACTTCAGCAATCGAAACATCATAGATGTCCTCCATCAGAGGGCGTTATTGGTGTTGCGCCTGGTCCGTGAACACATTGATCGCAAGACACTGAGCTTTCAAGATAATAGAGAAGCTCATGATTCTAGTGCACGTGTGTAATGTGTTTCAACATAAAGAGGATTCTGGGAAGACTCTCACAGACAACCATGTAACAAAGCCCAGCGCTTAGTCGCTCTGATTGATTAGCCATCGTATATGACATATACATTGATTCTCGTGAATTCATAGAAATGTTTGTATACAGATATTGTAATAAATAATATTATTAAACGCAATTATTGCCAAATTAAGTCTGTAAAAGTTCTAAATATATAAAATGGAATGCATGCATATGATCTGTTGAGCTAAATCAGGAGTTAGACCAAGTACAAATTTCACCTTCCCCAATACATGCCTGGACCTTTTACCAATTGGTGCCCCTTTTCTTACCAAAAAACAAAGAAAAAAATAGCTGACTTTGTTTCTTTGTAGATGGTACCCGGTGTGCCAGTGTTTAAAATATTTGAGGTTCAATATGGGTCGAAGTAACGAATTTTAAATATTGAAAATATTTGCGTATTTTGTGTAAGGGGTTTAAACTATATGAAATTAAGATGCAAATAATTGGCATCAGTAGATCACAGCCTTGACTTCATGTGCGCCAATTTCATTCCCACAGATACTCTGTGTAAATACTACTACTACTACTACTACTACTATTACTATAATACTGCTGCTACTACTACTACTACTACTACTACTACTACTACTACTACTAATAATAATAATAATAATAACAGTCTAGATTTCAGAGAAATACTGTGGTATCATATACAAGCGAGTTCATCCCCACATATACCGTGACCGGCATCCTCTGTGACATAATAATAATAATAATAATAATAATAATAATAATAATAATAATAATAATAATAATAATAATAACAATAATAATAATAACAATAATAATAATAATAATAATAACAATAATAATAATAACAATAGTAATAATAATAATAATAATAATAATAATAATAATAATAATAATAATAATAATAATAATAATAATGTGATACAGCAAAATGTTTTACATGGCAATGGGATGAAATGATATGAAATGTGTTTGCCTTGCAAGAAAGTGAACTATAGTGGAGCCGGTACCCAATAAAATGCACCAAACCAGACGGGTACCCAATGACGACACGACCATATGGTGCCAGATACTATATACTTTTGAGAAAGACAAATATATGCATAGTAAAACCACATCAATGAAATACCATTTTCAGTGTCACACACATGCAGCAATTTACTCTCTGCGTGCAATGTGATCTCATATATTGCTTCCTGTGGAGTGTAACAGACAAATCACATGGAAATTTTGCTGCGAATGTTCCATCATACTTTTTACAATTAGCTTTTGCAGAAAATGCATTAAGTTACAGCAATTTTAGCATTTTTTAACAGTAACCATAGATGGCATATTGTAGCCAATTACAGCCACACACAGGTCCCATTCAGTACCTCCATCGACTTTATCACACAATTATCCTTGCAACAAGTGTGGAGTCATGTTATGGTTACGATCCATAAAATATTCACATCAAGTGCACCTCCTTTAAGATTTTTGATGACAAATATTTGGTATGGTATGTGTTTTTGCATGCATTTCATGTGCTGCTTTATAAACGTTTTCCTGATTTCATCGATCTGGATACCGATGGAAACAAGCCTGTAGTTGGTGTGATCTGTCTAAAAAGTAATATGACCACATATCATTGCTTAATGTTATCACAATTATGATGAAAAATACAAAGCATACAAGACTGAATCAGAAAATCGAAGTTGGCCCCAAGAAAAATAATAGGTCACACGTGCAATGACCCTTAGAGTTCAGGCAGGCAATGTCTTGGGTTGACTTCTGGGCAATTTGCTTCCAATTGTTAGTGTGTTGGACTTGATTGTAAGTTTAGAAAAGTATAACTTATAACTCTATGGTGCTCTTCAGCTACAACGCGGGTCTGCAGCCACGTGTTGTGTGCTTTCGCCTGATTGGATCATTGTGTGCAAGTTTCCAATGCAGCCATGGGTTGTGTTCCCTATTTTAGTGTCAGAAAATGACTGTGGCTCCATCTGACGTTATATTCGACTAAGAGGATAAAGTATGGCCACCATTCACAGATACAGTAGTGAATGTAGGAATGAAAGCAACTCGTTGGTTGGTTGGTTGGTTGGTTGGTTGGTTGGTTGGTTGGTTGGTTTGTTTGTTTGTTTGTTTTTAAAATAGTGGATGCAGCCTTTGTGAACTGTGGCCTTTGTAT
The DNA here is from genome assembly GCA_964020975.1 of Hermodice carunculata. Classification (NCBI taxonomy): domain Eukaryota; kingdom Metazoa; phylum Annelida; class Polychaeta; order Eunicida; family Amphinomidae; genus Hermodice; species Hermodice carunculata. The sequence continues at coordinate 17,769,553 of OZ026630.1, forward strand.
TGGATTTGAATTTTGTCGAAGCCAGTCAGAGATCTAAGTTCACCAAACTCTTTTACTCTCTTTGAGGATGATCAATCCCGCGCGGGCTCAAGAAAGACGAGATTTCGTCCGGACGGCGCTACTTGCTGATTTCAGTCACAGGGAAATCAGTGAAGCGGCCAAGATTCAGCGTCCGATATGTTTTCGGAGTTTCATGAGGAATCTGCCGTTCACTGAGTAGTTCAGTTCACTCTGTCAACACACCTGTTTAAACTCCCTGTAATAATGAGCAACAGTTCTTACTTTGCATACCATTATAAAGCACGGTTCCTCGTGATTTCAAGGGCGTAGCCAGAGGGGGGTTCAAAGGATTCGGACGAACCCACCATTTCCAGCAAGCAAGCAAGCAAGCAAGCAAGCAAGCAAGCAAGCAAGCAAGCAAGAAAGAAAGAAAGAAAGAAAGAAAGAAAGAAAGAAAGAAAGAAAGAAAGAAAGAAAGAAAGAAAGAAAGAAAGAAAGATTATTACTATGGTTGGTGTGGTTGAGCCGAACACAGCAAAATGATCTTTGTATGTGATCATTATAAACATGGTCCAAGGTTTTGTTAATGGCTAGACATTATGTTACGGCTAGATAAAATTAGCCTGGGTGCATGAAGTAGATTTCTAGGCATGTTGATCAGCAAAATTTTATAATAGAATGGAATCCTTCCTAGGCTACTTACTTTAAGTCTTAGGTGGTGTATCTATAGCTTCATAGAAGTTTTAGCATCGGGGTATAAAGTTTAGAAGGTCCAGCCTGGGAAAATTGTTTTAGATCGCCATCCAGCAGAAGAGTGTCGAAGCTCAGTGTGATAAAAAATTCTCTTCGCCCTCAAGTTTTCATTCATAGAATTAATTTGCTAGATATACAGTTCACATGATTGAGCGATTTTCAAATTCAAATTTACTTCAAAAGGTAAACAACTTATAATTTGGCAAATGGAGGAAATAAATAAAAAGCCCGTTCGTATTTAACAATTCATTCACTTTAATTGCTAGCTACTATTCGAACTGTAAAGACCTGAAATACATGTGATTCAAATCAGAGAATGCTAAGGATTCTACTTGAGAAATATCAATTTCTAAAAACAAGGGAAAACAAAATTTGGATGAAAGGATTACCATCATTATGTACGTCAAAAGGCTTGGTAATATGCTATCCTAATCAATGTCCCCGCTGCTTCACTTAAAAGACAAATGTGACATCGGAAAATCTCAAATACCCATAACTGTTAACAATAAAAATAATCTTTCTTCCAGATATCGTATTTAACAGTTTTGAAGAACATAGCACCAAGTATATACATTGGAGTTTGGCTCTTATTTATTGCAATGGGATTTCACTTATTTCACATGATGATGATGATGATGATGATGATGATGATGATGATGATGATGATGATGGTGGTGGTGGTGGTGGTGGTGGTGGTGGTGGTGGTGGTGATGATGATGAAGATGATGATGATGATGATGATGATGATGATGATGATGATGATGATGATGATGATGATGATGATGATGATGATGATGATGATGATGATGCAGTCAGGTTTTCAATGTTAATATCATCCATTTTATGCCCTCCTCCCCCTTTGAAGAAGGCGGTGCATTTACTCGTAGCTTTCGCCATGTCAGTCGGTCGGTAGAGAGACTTTTATTTCTGCATCCCAACTTGCCTGTTCTGACAGGGAATTACTATCGACCTCCCGGTCAACCAGCAGAGATCCGTGATACTTTTCTTGAGTCGCTGTTTAATTCCATCTCATCCGCAATTGAAAGTAACCCGCATAAATTGATACTCACAGGTGACTTCAATGATAGGTGTGTTGACTGGAACTCCACTCATCAAAATAGTGAAGTTGGCATGTCTCTCTTCAATCTCGTAGCTCAATTAAATCTTTTCCAGACCTACTATAGAATAAACGAGTACTCAACCAGTCTGTTGGACCTTCTAATCACTGACTCGCCTGGACTTATCCTGGACAGTGGAGTCTCAGCTCCTATTGCAAACCCTGACCACTTGGTTATTTTTTGCTCCTTTTCACTCTCCTACCACAGAGACCGCTCGTTCAAAAGAGGTGTATGGAATTTAAAAAAGCTAATTTTCAAGATACCTTATCTTCTGCTCCCTGGAACACTGCCTTCAACGTCTTCGATTCCATTGATGACGTGGTATCTTACTGGTCTGACCTTTTCCTAAAAACGACCAAAGAGTTTACCCCATACAAAGAAGTTACCATCCGGTCAAAGGATAAACCTTGGATAACAGCTGAAATTAAAAAACTAATGCGTGAGCGTAATCGTGCATGGAAACGTTGTAAGAAATTAACACAAACTCTTCGCCCTTTCACTCTTGATGTCTGTGTCAACATTGACAGGTTTTATCAGTATTACAAAAAGCGACGCAATAAGGTTTTCAACGCAATAAAAGTGTCAATGAACTCCTACTTTTCTAAACTACGTAACATTTAGATAAAAATAATATGAATCCCAAACAATGGTGGAACTTGTCTAAATGCTTACTTGGATGCATAATCCATGAAGACATACCTCCTATTATTGAAGAAAGTAAAATTATCTCTAGCATTACCGAAAAGTGTGACGTATTTAATACTTACTTCGCTAGTCAATGCGTCACTCATGCCGATCATGATGCACCTCCCCTGCCAAACTTTACCTATCGTACGGAAGCACGCATGAGTGATTTCACGCCCAATGAAGAAAGTGTCAGGAAAGCCTTACTATCCTTAAGATTAACTTCTCCTCAGGCCCCGACAATATTGGCAATACTCTCCTAAAAATACTGTTGACTCCATCTCCATGCCCTTGACAAAAATTTTCAACCTGTCTCTCAGTGTCTCCCAATTTCCCAATTCTTGGAAACGCTCTAATATCTGCCCTGTGTTTAAATAATCGAATAAACAAATCAAAAGTAACTATCGTCCAATTCCCTTGCTGTACAAAGTATCTAAAGTTTTCGAGCGACTGGTCTTTAATTTTCTTTATGAATATCAAACAGACAACAACCTACTAACTGATAAGAACTCTGGGTTTAAAGCTAATGATTCAACTACCAACCAACTAATAAGTATTATCCACAATATCTACAATGGGCTTGAAAATTCCAAGGAGGCCAGAATGGTATTCTTAGATATCTCGAAAGCCTTTGACAAAGTGTGGCATGTAGGCCTCCTCTTCAAACTACGACAACTGGAGTTATCTGAAGGACTTCTTAGGTGGATAAACAGTTAACCTCTCAAACCGCTTTCAACGTGATAACCTCCTCTGGCTTCCCGTTCAGGCAGGCGTACCTCAGGGATCAATTCTGGATCCCTTATTATTTTTTGTGTACATAAATGATATTGTAGATGACTTGACCTGTGATGTCCGCATTTTCGCCGACGACACTAGAATACTTGAGATAGTTCAAAACCCTACCGCACACCACTTGAACACAACTGTTTCAACTATCTACCACTGGGGTAAATTATGGTGCATGGTTTTTGATGCCATAAAATCCATTTCAGTCATTTTCTCGGCCAAAATCAATAAACCTCACCATCCCCCTGTCCTTCTAGGTGGTACCGTCATATTAGAGGAAGACACCCATACTCACCTTGGAATTACTGTAGCCAACAATCTTTCTTGGCGTTCGCATGTCACACACATCACAAACAAAGCCAGCCAGCGTATTGGATTTCTTCGAAGATTCAAATTTAAGTTATCCCGAAAAAACACTGGAAAGATCGTATATTTCAATGGTTCGGCCAATTCTTGAATATGGTTGTGTTATCTTTGATAATTGTGGGCACGGTCTGAGTGATTTACTTGAGTCTATTCAGTACGAGGCAGCTAAAATATGCACTGGCGCACTAAGGCACACATCTCATAACAAACTCTTAGATGAACTTGGTTGGCCTATACTAACCAGTAGACGCCAATGTTTCAAATTAATCCTTTTCTATAAAATGTATTTTAACTTTACTCCTTCCTATCTATCCAACCTTATACCTCGCGCCCCCCGCCATTGCTGGTCGTACGCTCCGCCATAGGCCTATCAGCAACCTTCGCCTCATCAAATGCCGAACCCAAACGGGTTGAAAATTCCTTTCTCCCTGATGCCACAAACTATGGAATAATCTCCCCACTGATATCCGTGACTCCCTTTCCCTTCAAATCTTTAAGTCGAAACTCAAAGCCACTCTGATAGCGGCCGACATTGCTGCGGATTTCTATTCCCTAGGTCAGCGATTTGCTAGCATCTGTCATACCCAGTTACGATCAGGATTCTCTAGACTTAAGTCCGATCTCCATAAAGTAAATAACATTCAACAGCCCACCTGTGCCTGCTCCCACCAAACTGAGGATTTTAAACACTTTTGTCTCTGCTGCCCTAAATATGTCCAGGAAAGACAGAAGTTCCTGCTTACCATCACTCCTTTGTTAGCCCCTGGTGTTAATGCAAACCTTACATGCATGTTTCTAATGACAGACTATGTAGTATTTTATTGTTCGGGAGTAAAGGACTTTCAGAAGAATGCAATGCAGTGCAATGCAAAATTTTGTTAGAACACGCCAATTTATATTGTAACTGGGTAGTATCTTATCCCATAAATGTATCTCGAAATCAGCACATGGAATTGCAGTGTATTTGTATGTTCAATGTATGTACTACCATGTTCTCTTTCGTGTCTCATTTGCATAGTCATTCCTCAGATCATTGGTTTATCCAACAGGTTTGTAAGAATACATGTATAATGCTCCCACATATGGGTCAACACTCCACAGGTGGGTCGACAATGACAAGGCGGGAAGGAACATCCTGGCTGCTGGGCGCACTGGCGCCTCCACAGTGGCAGTGCGAGTTTGCAGCCAGTGTGCTTCGGCCGCGCCCAGTAGGCTATAACCTCCCCTTCAGTCGCTCCCTGTGTTGAGGATGCATTAGCTTGTTATGTCTGGGTGCCAACCCAGACATTTTGTTTTTCCAAGAATTCTTTTTTTCATTCTTTCTTTCTTTCTCTCCTTCTTTCTTTCATTCATTCTTTCTTTCTTGCCACCTGACTTGGAATAGTCATGATGTTTAAAACTATGCAAATTAGGGGCAATTCAAATTTTAAAAGCTCCATATCTTCCAAACTATTGCAGATAGACACAAAGTTCTAACTTACGCATCTAGGTTTGAGACATCTGTCAATGGAAAGTGAACAAAAGTTCTAAAAGTGCAACTAAATGTAGCAAGTTTGAAGCTTTTTTGCTATGTTAATTCTCTGAATATATGCTTGTGGAAGGAGGAAAAGGGGGCACATTGTGTTGAATATAAAATGATTTGTAACATCGTCACAAAATGATTTACACTGTAATCATGAATTGTATATGATGTCAAATCAGATTCACATGTTGAAGTATTTAATGGAACAACCATAACTCAATACTTTTTGTGTAAAAAACCTCATAATCACCATGCAAACCCTGTTAAGGGAACCCCATGTTTTGGTCCAGTGTGGCTGCAAAAGTTTTGCTTACTGCTCATTGGCTGAAGCTTAGGTTTTAGACAGGGTCCACTGAATATGCAAGCCTGCCTCTTGACTGAGCCCCTTGGGGTCTGCCTTATCACTGGACATGCATGTTTGCCCAGCTGTGTGTGTGTAGGAAGATGGGAGGCAGGTTGGTCACAGCATTTTCCTGCTTGGATAACTGTCAGGCCATTTTTGTATGTGGCTGGTGGCTCAGGGTCCCTGTCCAATTGTCAAGGACCCTGGGTCTGTTAAACAGGCATCACATTGAACAGGGACCTACATGTGATAAATTATTCTGCTATAAAAATTTGAAAGAAGTGATGACTGGGCTCTCTCTCTCCCTCTTCCTTATCCCTCCCTCCCTCTTTATGCCTGGGTGCCAACCCAGACATACTGTTCTTTCTTTCTTTCTTTCTTTCTTTCTTTCTTTCTTTCTTTCTTTCTTTCTTTCTTTCTTTCTTTCTTTCTTTCTTTCTTTCCTTTCTGTCTTTCTTTCTTCCTTCCTCCCTTCCTTCCTTCCTTCCTTTCTCATTCTTTCTCTCTCATTTTTTTCTTTCTTTCCACTACATAAGTTGTCCGGTGCTTTTCTCTGACACCGTGTGAGCTACAATGTTTAAACTTGGCATGGTAACAGAGCTAGTAGGGAAGTTGACTATCTGACTTTAGACTCAAAATTTTAATGGGCAAATATAGGTTTGTTAAACTCGCCAATATAATGGACAGAATATGAAAACTGTTGAATTTCACATTATGCTAATAAGGGTCATTAAAAAATTTAAAAGTTGAATATCCCCAAAACTATTATAGATAGAGATGCCATTCCAAATTCAATTTGTAGGTTTGTGGCAAAGATGCATCCAATGAACTATGAACCAAAGTTATAGGATTTTTAATTTATGCAAAAATTAGGTGAATATGCAAAATTTAAATCTTGAATAGCTTCAAAACTATTATAGATAGAGGTAACATTCCAGCTTCAATTTGTGGGTTTGTGACATAGCTGCATCCACTGAACCATGATCCAAAATTGTAAAATTTCAATTTCTGCAAATAAGATGAACACAAGAAATTTAAATCTTTGAATATCTTCAAAACTATTATGCATAGAGGTGCCATTCCACCTTATATTCGTAGGTATGTGACACAACCGCATCTAGTAAAACAAGAAACCAAAGTTGCAGGCAATTAATGTATGCAAATTAGGCAAATACACAAAATTAAAGACTAGAATCACTACCAAACTATTACAGCTAGTAGTGTCATTCAAATTTCAGTTTATAAGTTTGTGACATGGCCACATCCAATAAACCAAGGACCAAAGTTGTAGCATTCTATTTTATGGAAATTAGCGTAATACACAAAATAGAATTTATGTTGAACAATGGCAAAGTGTAGCATTTCAAAATGTTCTCATTTTGAAGCCACCCTGATTTGCTGCAAGCAAATCTTCTTTTCTAGTTACTAAGTACATTCGTGTATATATGCATGTTTCTTAATGGATTGGAATGCTAAATATTAAGTTTGTTGTTTTATTATATTACAGCATGTCTGCCTGAATGCATAGTCACATGTTTGAACATTGTATTGTCCTATGCGTCTTGTATATATCATTTTGTGCATCTCCGTGTCTGGAGAACCCCTAGATTAGTTATATTCCATGTACTATTGTGTAATCCAGTGAAAATAGATATGTTTAAACTAAAAAAACTAAACTAAACAAAAAGTTTTCAAGATAGGGCTTTCATAGTGCCCAGGTATATACTCTAATATGAGGGCTAGGTGAAGTATGATGATTAACCTTGACCGTATTTCCAAGGTCATGGAGGAACCATGGCATGTTTTGGTTTCCGCATGATAACTAAAAACCTTTTTAGGATAGGACTTTTATATTGCTCAGGACTATAGTCCTTATTCAGGGCAAGGTCAAGTTTGAAGAATGGTGACCTTGACCTAAATTCAAAGGTCACAAAGTCACTTTAGTGACCTTAATTTCTACATTTTAACCCAGAAATTAAGTTATGACTCTAATATTGCATATGATAATAGTACTTAGTTAGGGTTTGCTCAGCTTAGAAGATGGATGACCTTGACCAAATTCCCAAAGCCACCAGGTCGGTTGGTCTCTCAGTAGGGATACTATTTAATTTAAGGGCTAGGTGTGTTACGAAGGTGGTTGACCTTGATCTTATTGCCAATGTTACTGAGGTACAACAGTAAGTTTTGATTTCCGCATTGTAACTAAACATCTTTTTTATTATAGGACCTGTATATTGCACAGGATTATAGTCCTCATCCAGGGCTAGATCAAGTTTGAAGATGGGTGACCTTGACCTAAATTCAAAGGTCAGAAGACATTTTCACTGAAGCCCCACACCACAGGAATTCTCGCAGAAAATAACTTTGATTTGCTCTGCAAATCTCCAGAACAGGAATGTCATCAGTTTGTTGTCAGTTTATGCCCTTACAGTCATGTAAGATCATTTATATCGTGCAAGTTGCAATGCATAGTATACTGTTTCACAATAGGAATGCGCTGAGTGGATGACATGTACTGCTCAGGCCAGAACTGCTTCAATAACTACCGATAACATGAATATTTTTTATTATTTTCATGATATGGTGCAAAAAGAAATATGGTGAAGTAAAATATGGAGTAAAGGGACCAGACAGCACAAATTAAAACTGCTGCCGAGTCCTGCTTAAACTATCGTTTAGTAGGCGCAGACAGTAGTACATTCTTATTAATTGTGGTTGATACAAATTTTCCCTTGTCTAGCACTGTTCACTGCAAGTGTGCGGTTGAAAACATTTGTCCCAGAAAGGCAAGCAATTATGAGAGGGGGACCCTGGGTCACATTTGAAATATATACATGGATTTTTTTTTTTTTTTTTTTTTTTTTTTTTTTTTTTTTTTTTTGAGATATAAACCCAAGTCCAATGTATTGAATAACTATATATCAGTTTGAAAAAAAAATGTGGTGATGATTTTCTTTTTAAAATATCTGCTTCAAAAGTTTTTGTTTAAAACGAAGACGTAGACCCAGACCCATCTCACAATGCAGAATAATTTCCAAGAGAAGTCAATATGCACCACACAAGTTCACAGCACCATCTGCTTTTTGGACCTGCCCAGACATAACAGCAAAGGGTGGTTATTCCAAGGAGGACTATTTTTGTGAACAGAAGTTTAAGTCCTTCGCATTACTATTGTATTGAGAAGTTTAATTTCTTTGTATGGTAAAAACATACATGGGGTTTTTCTCTTCCCCCATCATCTTCAACTCAATTTTGAATACACTTGTTAGCTTTGTAGCCCCAATCAAAATATCTGACATATTGAACCCAAGCAAACTAACAGAGAGGCACCCATAATTTCTGTCATGATATCTTTCTGTTATTTGCCCCCACTGTTTTTGCGCAGTGGGATCTTTTCCTATCTTTTTTTCCTATTCCTTTCCTGTCCGTCGGTGTTCTCTTTTCTTTTCTCTTTTCATCTCCCGTCCTTTCCCTCCCCTCCACCTCCCCTCCCTGATCTCCCAATATTTTACTTTTTGTTACTTTGTTGCAGATTTCAAGGGAAACTCTACAATTTGAGTATTCTCTTCTCTCCTCCACTCCCGTCCACTTAAACATTACTTTGTGTTACTTCTTTCAAATTTCAAAGGAAAGTCTACTAATTTCAGTTTTCACAATTACGTTTTGTGCTTAGCAGTGTCTTCCTCCCTTCTTTCTTTCTTTCTTTCTTTCTTTCTTTCTTTCTTTCTTTCTTTCTTTCTTTCTTTCTTTTTTTCTTTCTTTCTTTCTTTCTTTCTTTCCAGCTTCATCATGTGAAAGATCTGAAATTTAAAACATCTGGTGATGCAGAGAAGTTGAAAAAAAATCTTTAGAACATTTTTTACAAACGAGCAAATTATAATGTAACGATATTTGTGTTCTCAAACAACACCTGCGCGACAAAGATCATTTCACAGTTGAAAATCCATTGTCAATAAATCATGCAGCGTGGCGTGCCGTGAAGGTCGGATTACAAATCTGATGTAGAACAGCAGGGCTATCCGGCAAAAGAAAACGTTTACTCTTGTCGAGGCAAAGATGACTATCATTAGGTAGAAAGAGTACTGATCCCAAACAACATCCCTTGGGGAATGCCGGGGTAGTTAATCTTCGATTAGAAGGTTGCAACACATGGTGCACACCCTAAGTGTAATCATATTTGTGGACATGGCATAAAAACACCCCCTACCCCCAAAACGATCCAGCGTATTAAACATATTTTTTATCATATATTGTGTCATAATACTTTCGTAACTCGAGGAAAGCTATATGTATAAGCTAGTTGACGTACAGGTAATTCTCAAGTGATATGTAAAAATATTAAATTAGTTCCCATTAAAACTATTTCATTGTGCATTCATTTTTATTGTTTTGTGTCATTAACGAAATAAGCGAAAATAAAAATACAACAGACTATAATGGAGGCAGGCTTGAATTACGACGCACATCAGGTCGAACGAAGTCCCAGTTGTGTGTATTCTTGTTGTGTGGTAATTTGTTCAGTCTTTTTAGCAAGAAGCCGTCACACAACCTCCACAGTGGGAGAAGCAGTGACAATACAAAGGGGTACGTTTGTGAAATATGGGGTGCATATGTGACCTTGCCTTCCAAGTGGCTATTAAGCGAAGGTGTATCTGGCTATGTCAAATTCGAGTGCAAAAATTGTATTTTAGTTTCCTGAAATACTGTTTAGATAGATATATATATATCGCGATTTGATTGTTAAAAACTGATTCAGTATTGTGAGTTTACCACCGAATAGTTTACCGAATACTTCATACTTACGTAATGTTACTCTTCGTTTGAAACGAAAAAGTATTTGGCTACATATAATTTTATCAATTTACAACAGCCTTGGGATAATTTTGTTAATAAATTGGATATTTTCCTGACAATATTGTTAAAAAAATACTTAAGTAATAAATTTCGAAGGCAGTGGAAGCACGAAATGAATAATAACGACAAAAACAGCTAAAAACCTATCTTCTAATAAAACAAAAATTCAAATCTGAACATTATTTACAAATAATCAAAGACTGTGATGTACGGGAAATGTCGCCAGGTTACGCATGAGCGCTCATAATTTGGCTAATAAAAAGGACATTAACAAACTTCAAAATCATCTTTATAAAAAAGATTGTGTACTGTTTGTACTATACTTGAGGACGATTTCATTTAAAGATCCAGTGTAAACTAGGAAAGATGATTTGCTGCATAGCAAATCAACGTGTGTGTCTTCAAAGCACATTGGTATATGGCAATGTACAACTCTTTCATAAAACTAAATTTCTTAAAATTTCAAATGCTGCTAATTAGCATAATTTAAATTGCCACAACTTTTGCTTTAGATTCATTAGATGCGTAATGATAAATAACCCCCTAGTAGAAGTTAAAATGACATCTCTATCTATAACAGTTTTGAAGATATTCAAGTTTTAAAATTTTAAATGCCCCTAATTTACATAATTTGAAACATCTTCATTTTTGTGTATAAAAAGGTCAAACTCCTTGTATGGAGGTACAATCGTGCCAAGTTTGGAGTTTCTTTGTATAATAGTGTCTGAGAAAAGTGTCAGACAAATTTGCTGGTAAAGAAAAAAGAAGAAAGAAAGAAAGAAACTGGAAAAGATTTGCTTCAAAGCAAATCTGTCTGTGTGCCTTCAAAAGTTGTAAATATTAAATGCTACAACTTTTACCCTTTGGTACTTCACATTCCACTCAGCGTATGGCTGCATGCAAATTTCAAAGTGCAAATGACCTTGACCTTAGACCTTTGACCTTTACAGGTCAAATGTAAATTGCACAGTATTACAGTACCCACAATTTAAGCCAAACATGAACCAAATCGAAGTAAAATTGACCAAGTTATGGCAAGATGAAGCTTTCAAAGGGCCAAATGACCTTGACCTTTGCCCCTTTGAGGTTACATGTTCTTACAAAAATGTGCAGTGTAGCAATACCTAAAATTTGAGTGCAACGTGATTAGGATTGGATGGAGATTGGCCAAGTTATGACTGGATGAAACTTTCAATGGTCCACATGACCATGATCTTTGAACTTTAGAGGTCACATGTACATAAAAAAAATGTGCAGGGTTACAATAGCTACAATTTGAGTCCAACATGATCAAAATTGGATAAAAATTGACCAAGTTATGGCTAGAAGAAAGCCACCATCGAAAGTGGCCTTTGACCTTGAAATGACCTTTGACCTTGAGATGACCTCTACCTGAAGTGAACCTTGACCTCAAAAATTACATTTTGGCTTAAAATTGACCTTTGACCTTGACATGACCTTTGACCTTGACATTTGAGATGACCTTTACCTTGCTATGATCGAACTCCTATACACTCGGAACCACATCTACTATAGTATATAAGATATTGAAAATTTAAAACTTTGATTAGCCCTCATTTGCATAATTTTAAAAAGCATGACCTCTCATTATAAAAAGGCCAGACTTTATCTATAGAAGTATAATTGTGCCAAGTTTGGAGTTTCTACATGTAATGGTTTTCAAATAAAATGTCGGACAAATTTGCCTGTAAAGAAAGAAAGAAAGAAAGAAAGAGAGAGAGAGAGAGAGAGAGAGAGAGAGAGAGAGAGAGAGAAAGAAAGAAAGAAAGAAAGAAAGAAAGAAAGAAAGAAAGAAAGAAAGAAAGAAAGAAAGAAAGAATTCCTAGAAAAACAGAAAAGTGTGTGTTGACACACACACTTTAATTTCGAGAACCCAGGCAAATTGTACTTTAAGCCTAAAAGAAATAATTGTGAACTTTGCATAACTATTAAGACCTATAGACTGTCAAATTCACCATGAAATTGCAACATTATGATTTATTTTTACACTTAAGGCGATATATGAAAACTGTTATTGAAATTAGAGGAAACGCTGTGAAAAGGAACCTCCAATATCGCAGATTTCACATGTTGCGTTGTGCAATGATAAGGCTTCTGGGCTCTATCGATTCCCATGTATGTACAGTAAAAATATAGGAACAGTTCTTATGCTGGCAGTGTAAACAATTGCCTTTGTTGTCCTGTTGGACTTACATGTAAAATTGACATTGCGAGTATCATTTTGTATTGATGTATGTTTTATGTTTTTGTGGTGTATTTTACAGATTCCCCAATGGTTGTAGATAAGTCGGTGTAGTCAATAAAGTTCGTACACGTCACGCTAGACTTGGCTATAGATACCATAATACTTGTAGTCCAGTAATACTAGTAATAACACTCATGAAATCAAAAGCACTTTGCTGTAACTTGACCAGCTTGCTTGTCATGTAACTTAGTAAATTATTCACGTCGGCAAAAACATATTGTCCATATACCAAAACTACTTTTTTTTCGTGGTGGCAATTGCACATGAAACATTATCTGATGCATATCATATATCCGAAGTATACAAATGAATTGAAAACTGATTCCACGTTCTTACATTTCCTTAGAATAGCGGTAGTAGTGTTAGTAGTAGTAGTAGCAGTAGTAATAGTAGTAGTAGTAGTAGTTGTTGTAGAATCAGTTGCAATAGTAGTAGTTGCAGTATGATATGTCCATGGCTATTTTATACTTCATTACTGTGCCACATTTCCGATTGGATTGGTACCAATTATGCTTACTCTGTGATCGTAGTTGTATTAAAATATTGTCCAAATTTCCGGTGTCCAGCCAAACCTTCTCTTCTAAAATTTACATTATCGTAATTTTTGTGTATGACCGTTTCAGCTTAAGCACTTTTGCGAATTAGAATTTGCCAGTTGTGTGAGTCCTTATCATTACAGCCAGAACGCCCCTTTATTCTGCATTGTCAGACATGTAAATTCACACTGAAGTTATTTATGAACGAATAAGCAAACAGTTTAAAGTTTTCGGAACTTGGATGAACCCCCAAAAATAGAGACTGCAAATGTTATTGTAATTGATAACAATTTATATAGGGCTCCACCCTCTCTCCCAATCGCTTTTTGAAATAAATTTGTTTAAACCAATTGATAAAACTTTGCGCAGGCTGAATATGAATAAAGTGCATGAAGAATTACATGCAGTGTGACAGTTCAGCGTCTGTGTGGTATTCTAAGACATAGGCCTATTGCAGGAGGCCAAGATGCACAAAAGAAAGTACCATGCAGTGATAATTTTTTCAATCCTATCAATCCAAACTTTACAGAATCGGGGGGGAGGGGCGGGGGTTACGGTTAAAAATGCCTGACATATTAAGCCCAATAATTTTTGGCAATTGATCGAGTAATTTGACTGAAGAATTATTGCAGCATTTATCTCATTATCATCATAATGTACATCATGGTGAAGCCTTGAAAGTACCAGTGCATTGATTTTTGTAAGGCATACATTCAAATAACGCCAGGCTTTTTGGAATATAAAGTAACCTCGAGAGACAACCGGGCTTAGGAAGAGCAGATCTTTTGATACGTTTCCAAGCAGCACACAGATCTATTGAATATTCCATGCAAAGTATTGAAAAATATTTTGGAAACAGAGACTAAAAAAACGGACAGGAAAAACACATCCTTTATGGTCATGCCGCTACACCGTCTCCCAGTACACGGCTAAAACTACAAGGGATTGACTGTGACAAAATATCCATGAGCTCCAACAAAAAATTAACGCTCATATACACGTATATAATTTGATGATACAGATGAAAGGCTGTTGTCATTCATGGGCAAAAAAAGATGCGCCATGGAAACATTGGTCTACTGTGTGCTCATTAATATACCACTGGCAAAAAAAGAAAGAAATAACAGTCCGGTTGAACATGTTCGTATCAAATTCATCCCAGTGTTCTAAAGATCATAACCAACGTAAAATGGGAAAAGACATTTGCATGTTTTTGACACTTTTTCTCCATAGGCCTAAGGATCAGGATAAGGAAGTAGGAGGACGAAAAGAGGAACGAAAAAGAAATATTGGCGTGAGGAACTGAATCAACAAGAGCAGTGCAACATGTAGAGTAGGAGACAGTAGTTGACCACAATGAGGAAGAGCCAATGATAGAGGAGGTTTGTATACAAGGAATGTAGATGGAGGAAAAGGACAGAAGGAGGGGAAAAACGGAACAGAATGAAAAATGGCAGAAGAGGGGACAATTTGAAGAGAATGAAGAATGGCAAAAGAGGGGACAATTTTAAGAGGGTGGTGTAAACGCTACCGAATGAAGAGAAGGAAGGATGCGGTTGAGCACAAAATGGAGCGAAGAGCGGGAACAAAAAGAAGTGAAAGCATGGAAGAGAGGGAGTACAGCAAAAGAAGGCGGAAAGCACCAGAAGGATAAGGGTACAAAAGGATACTGGAGGTACAGAAAGACAGATCTGTAACCTATTTGTTTCCGACCACACAATGCACATAATTAGATTGTCAACAGTAGAAGTTTATGTACAGTACATTGCGCAATCCCAGAAAACAAATTTTGCCTTTATCCGGTTGTACGATGGAGATGACTTGATCACAAGCTGTCAATCTAAATTGATTTTGCGTCCCTGCCTATCACTTACCAATAAATGAAAAAATCAGACTGGTCTTAATTATGCTTGGTGTGTATTTCGTGGATCAACTGACGGATTGGAGTATAATAATACTTGTCTGCAAGTATACAATAACACCATTTATACATTTTTAATTTCTTCTGACGTATATATGTCGTGGGTCGTCTGTTGATTTATTGTCCTTGATTTGTTCACCATCCCCATTTCACTATTATTACCAATTGTCAACGTTAGTCACTAAACGTCCACATCACAACGCCTGATCAACAATGTCATGCCAAATTTTTCTCTTTCCTATATATCAACACACCTATCCTTCAAAACAGAGTAAGTCAAAGATTTGCTTTCAGCAAGGTGAAATAATTATGGCAGGAAGGCCGTCTATAAATATAGGAGATGATGTGTAGATTAATTTCTGTCTTTCATGATTAAATCTGTATGTTCCATCTTGATTCAAATTACACAGCTAGTTACAAGGCAGCAAATATAATAATTTTGTTTTACACAAGGGATAGCTTAATCAGTACATATTATTCGCCTTCAAGTTCCGATAAAGTCACCAAATCTATAAGTTTCTCGCAATGGCAGTTAGATCCACCAAAAATGTTTACTATATATTATGGGAAAAAACACTTTTTCATAGTAAACTACTTTAGAAAAACTAACGCAGATGTTTTAGAGTATCCAATATTTATTGCAATTTCTTACTTTTCAGTGTCTGTTTTCACTTTATTTTTGTACATATATGTGATCTGTGTGTTTTGTTTCAATTTATGTTTATTTTCATTGTGCTTCACTCGATAAAAACTGAAAAGTGAAAGCACACTGTAGTAGTAAGCATTGATATATATATATATATATATATATATATATATATATATATATATATATATATATATATATATATATATATATATATATATATATATATATATTAGCGTTTTTATAGTCACCGCTTTCATCGACATCAACATTCTCTCTCTCTCTCTCTCTCTCTCTCTCTCTCTCTCTCTGTGCGTGTGTGTGTCAGTGTGCCTTTTGACGGCACTAGTCTTCATCTGAATGTTATCGTGTGTGTCGTGCAGTAGTGGGCTCCTGCATTATCTATTGTGATATTTCTTCATTTGTCAGTTGTCTTCTGTGTCTCGACATAATGTCCGCGTATTTTTCTGCGTAGTGTAAAAGTGTCAGTCTTTATCATTCTACATAATGTCTTGCATGTGCGTCTTCATCACAGCCTTCATTCACGTTGTACCCAGTCCCCTTTGTAAGAATAGCGACCTTCATTTTTATGTGTGCGTTGTTCTTTACAATACACACAAAAAAGTTCCAAGCGAGACGTTTTCCATAAGAGTAAAAATGCAGTAGAAATGGTCGAGAGCAATTGATGCTTATCCTGTAGGGCATTTCTTCATGTATCGTTCTGCACTCAGTTTGAAAATCGCCGGAATGTAAAATTACAATATGCATAAAATGGATTTCAACATTGAAATTTTAAAAATGCGTGCCCTCGATGAGAAAATAGAGGAGTCTTCTTAAACAGGGTTCATATGATGATTCATTTCAATGGAATCTCCATTCTTTGCACAAGGCTACCAGACGAAATGCAAAACGTGACTTACGTCGTTCTTTAATTTGACCAATAGCAACATAAAATACACAAATATTTATGTTCGCTATGTTTATCCAGATATATATTTTGGGAATGCCCTAAAGATATAAGGTCTCATTGATATTCTTACTATGGACTCCTAAATAAAAAACAGATAAGTTTGTAGAATTTATGTGATATATACAGTATGCCAACAGCGATTACACACAGTACGATTTGTGATTAGCCAATCATATTTGAGGGTATAACAACAAATACAAGCAGTAAACACACCTATAGTGGTCTTCTGAACACCTGGCGGCCGTCATTAAAGCCTACGGCTACATATAATACATAGAGCTCAGTTCAGAATGATCATTTATGTAGCCCCACTTTGTTTTATTTTGCCCCGCAGATAATAATTACAATTAGAGAGACTGTTTTTCAATGGTTAAATACATATGAGTTTACAATACAAACCAGCGTGCGTTTATTATCCACTCCATACAAGAATAACATATTCTAAAACGGTTTTCAACAAACAATTGACAATAAATTGAGTTTTGTCAATAAACGTCTACTTTGTGCTTTTATTTATTTTGTATAATTTTCTTTATTTTCCGTTGGTTCTGTTAACAATTTTGCTTATTTTTGTCACTTTTTCTTTTTCTCTATCTATAATTTTGGGTTATATCCTCGATATAAATCTCGCTTGATTTTTTTTGATTAACCTTTGCCTCTTACGGAGACCGTAAGTTCATGTATTTGTTCTGCAGACAAAGAGGTAAATGATGATTTTTTACAAGACACATAGCACAAATACAATGGAATGCATAGGAACAATTCTCATGCGTTTTCCCTTATTACTTAAGAGTATCATTTGGTTCTTACTTAAAAAATCGTTTCGATTCCACAATGAATTTTAATATGGCACCAAAGTAAAAGTCAGTTTTGCCAAAAGCTATATAAAAAAAGAAAAAGAAATGTTGTTGCAAGTACACATGTACACGGCCCTCAAAGTGGAATGAATACCTGGCGCTTAAAAATTCTCATGACTCGAGGTTATTAGAAAACATATTGAAGTTCTCGTAGTATGTCGATCACAACCTCATTAAAGGCTTCACAGTCAGATTATTCAGTAACATCTTAAAGACTTCAGGCCTGTGGTAAAACATGTGCAGAGGTCGTGAGTGTATCAAAAATGGCAGCACAAGAAAATGTTTTCGGTGGCGTATGACCAGTTCTTTGGGTGGCACCCAGCGATACAGGGCGGTGGTCGGCGGCGCCGGCACCACCACTGACTGCCGTCGATCGCCATAGACAGACAGTTTAGGCTCTAAAACATTTTTTTTTAAAAAAGGAATTGCAGCAAGTATTAGTCTTTTCAAACTTTTTATTTCAGAGATCCATGTGATTACCATAATAAAATCAGATTTTAAAAAAAACTGATAGTTAGACATGTAGTCTTACAGCAGGATGAGTCACAAACAAAACAAGTGAATAAAAGTGTATATAGATGGATGAGGAAGGAATTCCAAGGTAAACTGGCGTACGTGTATGACTGAATGAGCTTCAAAGCGAATAGGCGTGTATCAAGTTATGTCAAATCTCTACTGGATCCTTTTCCTTCCAATTCAACTGAATCCATATTTTGCCTTAACACAATGCAGTTAGCAGTACAGAGCGACAGAGATCGGTGACTGGCGGCAGAGAGCGGCGACCAGCGACAGAATGAAGGGGCTGCCGTTAAGAACCGCTGCTGGAACCTGAAAGCCTAAATTTGATTTTGGCTGTGGTGCCGGCCGCCGCCACCCGGTGCCGCTGAAACTCGTCATACGCCGCCGAAAACGTTTACTGGTGCAAGTATGCATGAATTAATTGTATAGGCTTTCAAATTTAGCACTTCATTTTCTTTCTTCAGGGTTTTATGTAAAGGTGTCAGGCATGCTTTAAAATATTTTTGTCTCTCAAGAACGTGCAGCATTTCTTGGTTTGGAAACCGAGTATGACATGACTTGCAATCATTTGCTGACAAAGGTGATAATATACACAATCACGGGTGCTCAGTACGTCGTATCACAATTTCTACAGCTATGGTAGGCAAGGTAGTGATATGTTGTCAGTTTTCGTAACAGTGGAAGAAACGTTTGTGAGCTGTAAAGCTAGGACAGCCAATGCGGTGATAATGATTGTATTCATCAGGTGTATGAAATATGACAACACAATTTGTAAGCACTAAAGCTGTGACGTCATAGGTGGCGATGGCACACGGTTGGATACCCTGTGAGAGGCACTGTCATTGACTTGTGCCGACATTTATATTATACTTTGTCAAATAGTCGGTGACATAACACAGTAAGGCCATGAGTGTTTATTATCATCGCACTTGATAGAACAAACTGTCACAACTTAAGCTATAAATGTTATCATGACAACCTTTGATATCATTTTTGTGAACATGTGAAATCACGAATGTCATTATTATGGCATGACATTTGATGGCACAAGCAGTAAAACAATGAGTATCATTACTCTGGCATGTCATTCGATAGAGCAGTGTGTGAGCAGTAACACAATGCGCGTCATTGTTCTGGCGTGCCATTCGATAGAGCAGTGTGTGAGCAGTAACACAATGCGCGTCATTGTTCTGGCGTGACATTTGATAAAGCAGTGTGTGAGCAGTAACACAATGCGTGTCATTGTTCTGACTGACATTTGATAAAGCAGTGTGTGAGCAGTAACACAATGCGCGTCATTGTTCTGGCGTGACATTTCATAAAGCAGTGTGTGAGCAGTAACACAACGCGCGTCATTGTTCTGGCGTGACATTTGATAAAGCAGTGTGTGAGCAGTAACACAATGCGCGTCATTGTTCTGGCATTGCATTTGATAGGACGGTCTGTGAGCAGTAACAAAATGAATGTCATTGTCCTAGTGACATTTGATAGAACAGTCTGTAAGCAATAACAAAATGAATGCAATTGTTCTTGCATGACGTGATTGAACAGACTGTGAGCAGTAAGAAGATGTGCGTCATTGTTATTGCAGGACAATGATTGAACAGACAGTGAGTAGGAAGTGTGTTTTGATAATGGCATAATTTCAAATAGAACATTCCATGAAAATAGTGTCATAAGCGCCATGCTATTCGGCACAACGGCCTGTGACCACATATGTTGTTGATCATCACGCGGTACCGCAGGTGAGCAGCGAGGCTGTTCAGATAGTTCCATTATATCAACAGATGCTAGTATATAATACCAGGTGTTGAATTTGGTCATGATTTTTTACAATTGAGTTCTACAACAACATGTGTATTGTGTACTAATTAGGTCCCACGAGCTCTAAAGATAGATGACGGCCTTGTTTGAATTCCTTCTGGGTCTTATATAAAATAATCCACACAATTTTAATGGCAATTAAGCAGATTATGTTACATGCTTTTAAAATGTTGAGTGGACCGGTCTCTCTCTCTCTCTCTCTCTCTCTCTCTCTCACGCGCGTGCTCTCGCTCTCTCTCTCTCTTTCTGTCTTTCTCTCTCTCTCTCTCTCTCTCTCTCTCTCTCTCTCTCTCTGTGCGCTGCGTTGTGGGGGTGGGGTGGTGATGTTAATCTATTTGTATATTTACCTGGATAATGCATTAAGTTGTTGTTACTGCTTGGGTCCTGATGAGGATTGCTCAAGATGTCATTCACCTGCATGCAAATAGCTCAAGGCAAGTTGTAAATGTATACACGCGCCACCTGTTCATTACATGTCTACACTTGATGTAACCAAATTAACTTTAATTGTTCGTTTTCAGTTTTTTCCTTCATGAACGCATTCATTTAAATGCAATTGATGTTACAAAATATACATTGATGTTTTTTATTACGTTTATCCATTGTAATCTCACCTGTTTTACATTTTTTGGTAGCTCAGTCATGTTACATTAAAAAATATCAAAACTACACATCCTGCTTATGAAATCAATGTTGATACACTTGATATCAAAATTAGCTGCTAATGCAGTAAATGCTATAAAATTTAAAAGTGAGAATGAAGGCATTATGTAATATTTGTGTTGGTATTTATGTCTATATAACAACTCACCCCGACAATACGCAGACATCTCAGCCGATAAAGTTCAAGTGAGTTAAATTGTACGTAGATCAAACGAGTTCAAGGTAAAGTTAACGGTACTTGGGACCGGCGGCTAGAAAATGATTCGAATGCTTTTAAAGGTTACCATGCCACGGGGCTTTTATTTTATGCGCGCAAGTCCTGCCTGAACATCTCAAGGGCTGTCTCATGTGGGCCTCGACTATGATTTACATGTGTAGTTTCCGGTGCTCTTTCAATTCAAGCGTTTGGCATGTATTTCTTGCATTTTCATAGGTTAACAGCCGCTGGCTATTTGCATATAGACAAAGACGTGGCATCTTTCAACTATTATGCCTGGTGCTTGATGTATTTCTTCTTCATTATAATGACTTCATCACTCAAACAATGTTGCCTAATATTATTGCAAATATCATATATAAACAGCACGGGGGTGTCAATATACTGTCAATATTACAGATTTTTATACCTATGACGTCACACATAACATTGGACTTACTGTTGTTTTAATTGCGAGCCTATATTCATAATCATAGCGTTGTATTGTCAAACAACAAAGAAATCTCTTTGACAAAATAATATACCCGAACCTTCTCGCTTAACTATTAGAGAAAGTTGACAATACTCGTCAAGAAACGGAGTCAAATTAAGATGGAACATCCACGTTTGATATAGCTCCCGGCTGAGCAAGAACATTAAAAAATCGATATCTCGCTTATAGAGCGACATCTTTGCGGTCGTTAGAAGACCTTCATAAATTCATTGTAGCTGTAGAGTCTACACTGTCCACCTAACCGTAGCATAACTTAAATCACAATCTAACATAGTCCCCACGTATAAAGCAAAAATATTGCCCGTGTTACAGCGTGGGAATGAAAGGATGCCGTGTATGGAGGCTGACGTGAGAATAGGATGGACCTGTGTGGTCTTTCCTGCTGTTGGTTGGTCGTTTGACCAGCCTTCCGCATGATGATGATGATGATGATGATGATGATGATGATGATGATGATGATGATGATGATGATGATGATGATGATGATGATGATGATGATGATGATGATGATATGCTTCATGCCGCCACTGTAGACGATATTGTTGGGATACTGTTTTATGCAAATGCTGGAAATAATATAGCCTTCAGTCAGTCCGATATCCAATGTATCTTTTTAGCAAACATGATAAAAACTAGACACAATGTTCACTCGATCAACAAAGGGCGTCTCAGACAGCTTGATTTGGTCGGGCGCAGCCTGAATTGCACAACATAGCCGGTGTCCAAATTAAATGAACGTACACAGCCACGGAGCCAACTGGGTTGTTAGTAATTTGTTACGATGATGCTGTGTGAAATACCACACGCCTATTTTGTGGGTGCTGACATTGTTTCATCCATGTGGACCGATGTCATTGCATGAAAATAACAATATCGCCATGTAATTTCAGCTGATGAAGAGAATAAATCTCTTGTTGATTCTCAGATCCAAGAGCTCAAGTCTGAAAAGCACATTGTGTTCAAATGATCAACTGTCAAAGCCAAACTGGAGTATAGGAGAGCGAGTCTGCACTGTCAGATTTGGTGTTCAAACTTCTGCTCGTTAAAGAATCGCTGTCGTTATAGGCTACTCCTTGTTTAAGAAAACATGCAAATAATTTCCCTAAATGTGGTAGTTTCGTAAACATTGTTTAGTGTGCATGACCACGAACGGTTTCTTCGGACAAACAGTTAAATCTGGGGCAAGACGAACTGAAAACGCAAGGTTTCTTTCTACAATTATTTATACCAACTTCATAATACTTTCTTTCTTTTTCGAGATTGGTGGAACTCTTGGACTATAAATCCACCGTCATTGACTTTTCATTCCCTTTTCTCTCTGTTTTCTCCTTTTTCAATTCCGTTCACTTACTGGAGTGCTCGGATTCATCTGTGAGGAAAAGAATAAAAGAATGAGACTGCATGGAGCTCAAAGTCTTCAATGAGTAATTCAGTCGGATATTGGGAAATATTTGCGTCAAGTAGATTTCACTTTTTAACACTCAAGGTAAAACTCATAAAAAGGTTTCCAAATGTAGCATATCAGATACCATTCAGCCTTTCACAATATCCTCATAGTAAAAATCACGCCTGCATTGAAGTTGTGCACCCAGAATTTGATACATTTCATTGACCTACTTTTCCCTCAGTGACCTATTTATCTTAAAACACTTTTTGCTGGCTACCTGAATAATTAGGCCTACCATCGAAACTACATATATTATTTTGAGGTATTTGTTAATCTCATACAAGTATGAAAAATATATTTATACTAAGGTGCAGATCATGCTTCCCAATGTCATTACTGTGTGAGATACCCTTCGTTTTGACCTGAGTTAGGCTTTTGTCAGTTTTGTTTACTTTTTCTTTCTTTTTTTCTTGTATTTTAATGTGTATCTGCTATGAGCACATGTTTAGTGAGGGTGTTCAGGACCCATTGAAGTGTCAAGAAAAGTAGGTTTCATTTTGAGTACAAAAAGATAAGTTTAGACTGTCTTGGGCGTCGTCAAACCCATGGCAGAACTACGTATGCAGAGAGCCTGAAAGCGTAAATCTTGCAGCTTATTTTCTTCCTAAATCATTGTTCACATGTGTAGTACACTCCGGTTCAAATGAAGTCGGTACATTGCCTGTGTCAAGCACCATTCAATGATTGTCTGCGGTTGAATACATTGGTCCCAGCAGTGTGAGCAATTATACGGTGTGTCACATTTTGACAGCGTTATTACTCAATATTTCATTAAATGAACAATTAACGTATTTTCCTTGCTATACAAAAAAACAAAAACAGATCAATGCCACTTAAAATCTGGCACCCCGAGAATACAGAAAGGAACGTGGCTTGCGAACATGGGATTCAGTTTAATGTATCCACGAAAATAGCGCCACAGTACCAGTACCTTACTGTCTTTACCCAGTGTTGGATGGTGAATATTTGTACTGCCCATAGGAGTCCATGCATTCGCCATGCAATGCTCGGCACACACAGTAAGTAACCGGTACTTGTGCCCGGTGCTACCTGTAACAACATCTGATGTGAAACCCCTCCATACTGGGTTACTGGAAATGTTGGCGATATTGACCCAAGCCCACTGACAGAGCTATATCACAGTTTCATCCAGTTGCGAAGTTTTTTTCTTCAGAAGATTCTCGGATTTTTGGGTGTAATGGCAAGATTGCTTGTGGAAGTTTTGTGAACATGGCCCCATCTTGAAATCAAGATCTAGGCCCAACTAATCATGTAGAATGATTTACTAGAAGTCAAGATGCACCACAAAAGTCCACAGCACCATCTACTTTAGTTGGACCTGTCAAATTCCAGGTGCAAGGAATGGTTTTTCTACTGAGGACTACAGTTCTTTAAAAATAAAAAGCCCAAAAACATCTGCCCATCGCATCGCTATTGTATTGAGAAGTTTAACTTCTTGTAATCAGGTTGATTGGGGCTTTTTAACGTCTCGGAATTTGCATGATGATGATGATGATGATGATGATGATGATGATGATGATGATGATGATGATGATGATGATGATGATGATGATGATGATGATGATGATGATGATGATGATGATGATGATGATGATGATGATGATGATGATGATGATACGAAGTTTAACTTCTTGTAATCAGGTTGATTTGGGCTTTTTAACGTCTCGGAACTTGCATAATAATAATAATAATAATAATAATAATAATAATAATAATAATAATAATAATAATAATAATAATAATAATAATAATTTTTCCTGAACGATGAAAGGATTACTCTTAAAACGTGACTGAGCATCAAATTTATAGTGAACTCTGAATTAACATTTCAATAAATCGCGAAATCTGAAATCAAGATTTAGTCCATTGAATTTTGAAGATCTCAATCATGCATTTCCACTTTTACCTGTGAGTGAGCAGAAGAAAGAAAGAAAAAAGAAAGAAAAAAGGAAGAAAGAAAGAAAGAAAGAAAGAAAGAAAGAAAGAAAGAAAGAAAGAAAGAAAGAAAGAAAAGAAAGAAAGAAAGAAAGAAAGAATGCTCGAGGCTGGGGATGTGGTGGATGAGACCATATTACTTATCAGTACTGAACTATCATAATTTGTGGCACTTGAAAACTTCGTAGTGTTGCTATTACTGAGCTGACTGTGTTGCTGATTAAATTTTTTATTGATAAAAGGGGACAGTTTCAGTATTCACTCTCGTGAAAGGCTATGAAATGCAAGTGAAACTAAAAGTGGAGGTGACCATTAGAGAACACCCTTTCAAACGGGAAAAATCGGAATTTAGCAAACAATTACAGGAATAAAAATCACCATGGGAATATTAAACGTCTGGGACACAAGTTGTTTGTGCAAAATCTGCAGTGACAGTGCAGTTTGAAAGAAAAAAAAGACAGGACAAATTATAGAATAAAATTGAAATTAAGAATGACTACCGTGCCCACTCACCTGGCCATGCAGAGAATATTAGAGCTCAAAGAAGACTGGACTTACTTGATCTGGATACAGAGTCCTGGGCCTGCATCCAGAATTCAACTATAACTATGACAGGCCCAGTTACATCACACTTGCGTGGAATGCCCACTCTGCTTTCTTCTTACAGTAACAAGTCACTTTTAGAGTTACTGCGTGGGTACTAGAAACATACATAGCCCAGGGACGGGGCAGATCATATAGGCTCATAAAAGCCAACGGAGATGGCGACCTTTTGGTCAAAGAAATTTAACTTTTTACGATGGCCTCCAAACTTCATTATGTTGGTCACCAGATTTCCATTTCTTTCCGCCAAAGTATGGGTATACTGGACTTTGCCAGAATATGGCATATAGGCGGCCAGCATGGGAAATAGGTGGCCAAATATAAGACCAGTACAACTACGTTTTTACACTTTTTAGGATGACAGATCTCATGCGGTAGTGCAGCCCCACAAATTTAGGGGGATGGAGCCACTCGCTGATATAAGTGACACATTGTATTGTATTGTATTGCTTTATTGCTGAGAATCGTTATACATTGAAGAAAATCAACTACAAATATTCACAACAAATAGTATATGTATATAATAAAGTTATAAGAAAATATTTTTACAAAAAGATTTTCATCTGGGAGAAGGAAACCCCACGGGGCTTATATTTCCCCCAACTTAAAGGGCCCTTGAGTGTGTACAGTTTGCATATGTCATATATTTACAGTAGTTTATTACAAATAAATTATTCAGAGGTGTTCAACGATAAGGAAGTATTCACTGTAGCTAATTCATTCTTCTTCTAGAATATGCTGCTTCAGGTATTTTTTGATTTGTGAATTGAATTCGCTTTCTGTATGTAAATGAAAACTTTTTCAAATTTGTACGACATTTTTGGATATAAAAACCATGGTATTGTCTAGTATTGTGACAATGTATATCACTAATATCTGTAAAGAGATTTTGTATTATATATGGAACTAAATGATATTTTATCTTCTACATAGATATTCCTGTTAATTGCTTATCCAAACTCTGAAATTTAAAGATTTTAAATCTAAATGGAACAGGTCATCAGTGTAAGCATTATAGCTCGAGAAAGCTATTATCCTTATAATTTTCTGTGAAATCTTTACGATTATTAATCTAAGGTACATGTGTATGCTACTGCCCATGTAGCATAACAGTAGATAAAATATGGATGCACTAAAGCTTTATGTAGTTGAAATAAAATCTTTTTACCAAAATTATGTCTAACTTTTTGAAAATGTCAAGTACTTTACTTAATTTTTTCAAAGTAAACAATACGTGAGACTTCCAATTTAAATTTTCGTCAACCCAAATTCCTAAAAATTTGTGTCCACTCTTTGCTAGGGAGTTCCGTTGATATCCAATGAAAAACCACTAGTTCTTTTCCTACCATTTCAAGTTTGATATATCATGTAATTTGTTTTTCGATATTCACTGATAATTCATTTATTTGAAACCATTTTTATAATTTCCTTTAGAACAGTACAGCTTTTGCGATGTAGTCCATCCATGTTCTTGTCACTAAGAAGTAGACTAGTATCGTCTGCAAACAGCATGCAGAGCATATACTGTGACACTTGAACTAAATCATGGACATAAAGTAGAAGTAACAAGGGCCCAAGAATTGACCCTTGTGGAACACCACAATTGGTTGACAGTACATTAGAATTTTCATTTATATGATTAACATATTGGCTTCTTTCAGGTAGATAACTATTGAACCATTTCTGTGATAAACCCCTAATTCTATAAAAGGACCGTTTATTACATAATATATCGTGATTTACAGTATCAAAGGCCTTGGAGAGGTCAAGGGACACACTGAGTGTGTGCCTCTGAAACCTTACTAGCCAAATAACTTAAAGCAATTTCGGCATTATATTTCGTTCGGAACCTAAACCACGAATGGTAAAGAATATTTGCACTAAATTTGGAAAATATAAACTCTTGTAATGACAACTTGCAATATTTGTGTAAGCACAAGAGGAGTAAGACAAGCACATAGATTGGCAAAGCGTAGGATTCAGCCACTACTATGTTTTCAGAATTTCATGAAGAATCTGCAGTTAACAAAATAGTTCAGTTCACCATATCCATACACCTGTTTAAACTCGTGGTAAAGTGTAACAGCAGTTCCTACATTGCATACTAAGATGAAGCAATGGACTCACAGTTACCCATGATTTATCACAAATATATAAATCTTGCAGCCAATTTCCCCTCGTTATCGTTAACCCTTCACAGAACATTCCAATTCAAATGTGGCTGCCAAAATAGAAATTTTGCAGGATTACTGCAACTCTGTGGTGGAATACATTAGTCTCAGAAATTGGCTCAATGTCATAGTTTGGTAGGATTATCTATCCAGGTTATCAAATTGATGAAAACAGAATACAGGTATTATCAGTTACAACATCATTACGTATATTTCATGTTCGGAACGAGCGGGACTGGAACCTGCGACCTTTGGCACTAGTCGCCTAGCTGAAATTGGTATGACGCTCTGACCATGGCATATTTGGTCTGCTGTGAAACTTCTCTGAACTGTGGGAACGTTCTTTGGGACAGGCCTGTTTGAACGAGTAACCACATATAGTTTGAGACAGCTGATGAAGCTTTGCTTGAGAAGAATCTTGGATTTTATGTGAAATGGCAGGATTCTGGAAGGTTCTGTTGAGGTAATCCTGGGGTAGGCCTCTGTAATCTTACAGTTCTAATAACTTACCAGACAAGTCAATGTGCACTACACTGCACCGTCTGTTTTTTGTTTTTTGTTTTTGTTTTTTTGGGGGGGGTTTTGGTTTTTTTTTTGTTTGTTTGTTTGTTTGTTTGTTTGTTTGTTTTTTTTGTCTTTTTGTTTTTTTTCTTTCTTTATTTTATTTTTTTATTGGGGGGGGGACCTGTCAAAGCCTATGGGTTAATGGCGGGCTTTCTGAACAGGGCTAACATTGTTCTTTACAAAGGATGAATAGAGAAAAATAAGAGAGGTTGGCAGCTGCTACTGCAGTGAACAATACAGGACAGACTAAAAAATAAGGGATATTGGCAGGTGCCACTGCAGTAAACAATATACAACAGAATAAAAAAAAGAGAGAGAGAGATACTGGCATTTGCCACTGCAGTAAAAGATACAGGACAGAATAAAAACATTAGAGATACTGGCAGTTGCCACTGCAGTAAACAGTGCAAGACAGAATATTCTGCCACGTTTCATTGTTGAGAGAAAGACAACACAGAAAAGAATATTTTGCCACATTTTATAGTTGAAGGGAAGAGTGTCCGAGCAGTGAAAATTGTTTTCAGAAAGAGCCAAGAACATTCAATGTGGCGTGTTTCGGGCAGTGGATGGACGAAACAGGTTATTGCACAAGTTTGGTTTCAAGGCAAATATTTCCGAAGAATGTTGGTGCTGAGAGGTCACAAATTCTTGTCTTGGATGGACATTCTTTAAACTGCATTTCTGATTTTATCCAAATGGCCATAACCAATCAAGTCAAACTGGTTAGGATACTAGCCAAAACTTCAAACATATTTGAGTCCAAACTGCACTGTCTTTGGTGATTCAAAAGGTTATTCAGTGATGCTTGCGAAGCCAATATGAACGAGTGCCCTAGATACGGAATATGTCGTGGACCCTTGTGTGGTATATTCAAGAAAGCATGGTTGAAACTGGAAACAGACTCAAGTGTCACATTGTGGTTTGCACTTGGTCTTTCTATCACACCACAGTGCCCAATGCGGCAATTATGTCAAGCTCACTGTTCACAGAATGAGTGGAAGCAAACTACAAGAGGTCTTTATTCATAAGCATTGCCTCTTTACCATTCGTTTTCTGAATAAAATTTGCATACATTAAATCAGGAAAAGTACAATGCAGCACCAGGTAAAGCAAGCAAAGCACAAACTCTGTGCTTAGCTGTTCTCCATTCATGGTCCAATGCGATATAAGACAATACCGCAATTTATTTGCGTCAGCAACCATGAGCAGATGGATATCCTTATTACGCCTTTATAATTTATGGTGCAGAGTCATTATGGACACCTGCTCAAATTACATCATCGGTCAAAGATTCAACACTTATCACCCTGTCTGGCTTTGGCGCTCCTATAGTGTTCCTTAGAAAAAGAGAAACTAGATTTAAACCAGAGGTGCTACATCAATAGCTATGATGTAGAAACGAACCAAGAGTATAACCAATGGAAAACCTGAAACGTCATGCTGGTGAGGTAGAGAACCTGTCTCTTAGACATGAAATGCATTCCAAGAATACGGTGGAAAGAGGAATTAAAAGCCTGGACGAGAAGCAAAATGCAGGTTCCAAGAGTGATAAAGCAGTCAACATGCTGGAGCAGACCTATCTGTAAAAATGTAACCTCCGAGTCTGGCACTATAAATTATAGTGTCGAGCATGACAAATGAACAAAAATCTGACTACTTATATTGCTTTTTCAACCAATATAACCTCGGGCAAGAGGGAGATCCAATGTACATAACTGGAGTTTGTTAATAAACATCCCCCTAAAAGGGCATCTTCTAGTGTGAAAGATATTCTGGAGTTTACAAGCAAGGCTCAAAATGGGAGAAGCTCAAATGATATTGACAGGCAAAGCAGTCTTCACAATTATACATTTAAAGCATGTAGCCACGCCAAATCAAACACAGTTAATTAGCAAACACTAGGTTTCCAGTAAACTGATCATGATAATAATTTGAACCCCTGCAGTTTTTTATCTTATCCTTTCACATGTTTGATTATCATTTAATTCATACCACCGGATGTAGCAGTATGAATTCTTCCCTGGGTGCTGAAACGGCTGATGTCGCCACTGCAAGCATGTTGCTGCCTTTAAGTCCACCAACTGCTGAGGGTGAAGATGACATAGTGTGTCCCAGCCTGCAAGTCTTTCAATTACAGTGGAGGAAAGTGACAAAAATGACCTTCTAAATAAGGGCCACTAAAAATGTCAACATTTTCACATTAGTACACAGAGTACGCTTTGGGGGGGGGGGGGGGGGGAGGCGAGGGCCAGTATACGTGGGGTTTTTTGGCTTTTTTTTGGGAGGGGGTTTTAAATACATAAAAATGTTGACTGTTTTTGCTTTCCAATAAATGTTTCAAACTTATATATTTATGTAATACTTCCATAAGAAGCTTAATAAACATTAGTTACACAGGTTTTAGGGTCTGAACATGTGGCCAACTAAGATAGCTTTGCATTTTGGTTTGAAAAATCAACATTTTTCCAGTTTTAATGTCAAGGGGGAGGGGGTCCTTTGAAATAGTACTCTATGTACTAATGTGCAACTGTTGATAATTTTGACTGGCCCCTAACAAAATTGGCCAAGAAAACAAGTAAAGGTACAGCAAAGCAATATGTTGTTTCTGGCAGCAAATGAAATTTATCGCCGGATATTAAGGCAGAAAATGAGGAAGAAAAATTCAGCCATAAAAGAAAAAAATGAAACGATTGATGGGTATGAAAGAGAAAATATCAAAATACAAGAGGCACAGAAACATAAAAGCGCGGAACGACAGATGGCAGACAACCGAGAAGGAAAGGGAATGTGAACGATCAGAGAAAGAGGAGACAAAGTGATGTGAAAAGCAAAAGCATAGAAAAAAAAAGATGAAAGATCAAAGACAGAGAAGGCTAAGGAACGTGAAAGAGTAAAGAAAGAAAAGTTATAAAAAACAAAGTAGTGTGATCGAGCAGAAGCAGAGGAACCTGTCAGAGCAACAGTGGGAGCTGAGGAGCAAGTAAAAATTGGTGGGCAGGGCAGAGGAGTGAAAAAGCAGACGCGGAGGAGCAAGTAACAAACAAGGAAAAGCCTGAGAGAAAAGCAGAAGCTAAGGAGGAGAGCAAAAACAAAAGCACAATGGAGAATGAGGCCGAGGATCATGCAACAGCAGAGCAACATGTAGACCTAAGCACAAGCAAACGAGTCCCAGGAATGAAAAATGGAATCAGCAGACAGGGAATGACAGAATCACTAATCGCTCTTTGTAAACGTAAAAATATATCAAGAAACACGGTAATCCAGGTTTGTAATAAGCAAATAATAATAATACAAATACGACAGAGAAAGAAGACTGTCATAGTAGAAGAATGCTAGAATTACTAGTACCCAGGTACACAGATAAAAAAGTTAGCCACATACGTTCACACGGTTTTAATTAGTGCCAGCAGATGGGTGCTGTTGACAAAATTTTGCAAGTGCATTTGTCACCATTGCAAAGTTTGAAGGCTTGATTTAGGATGCGCAAAAATACAAGCAAGTATTTAAATTATTTTCAGTGTGACATAATTCATAAACTGTTTTAAAAACCATTTTTTCCCGCTTAGATATCAACTCTTTAGATGTCCATGTGCATTATATTAAGTATATATATTTGGAATTACCTATATTCGTGCTTATTTTCTGGACGGGACTGTGGTCATTTCCCAAATCACTTGGTGTCATGCAGTGATGACATTATCCAAAATTAATATCGTCTGTAATTTGGATTAAGAATAAAACAATTAACTGCCATGTTGATATATTGATAGATATTCATAATATTTATATCCATTACGTTACTAGAATATATGTATCAAACTAGCATAATTATTTCCTAAAATAGATAGTTGTCCCCTACAACATATTAATCGTCAGTTGATATAAATATATAAATTATAAATAAGATATGCCCTTACTTAACAAAGTAGCACCTTTATCAGTATCACGTCATAGAACATGCGTAAGAAAAACATATATTGGAATAACCTGAATTGGTCACAATTGTTAGATTCTGATCATTAAATAATTAGAATTGACATACAAATTTAGTATGGGTAAATACATTTTTGATACAAAAGAAACAGACAGTTCCTGAATTTATATTTATGTTCTATTTGTAAATGTAAACTTGTATTGGTTCTAAAAGGATGAAAATAGAGTAAACTTGTTCTAATTTTAACTACCTATGCTCAGCCTATGTTGGACTGCATTTGTTTGGTTTCTGTTTTTGAATTCTGATACGTAGCCATCAATTGGATAGGATGGATAGCACGTGCTAAACTGAAAGGATCTTTCCAGCGGATTTATCTGTCTTGAAAACGTGTGTTTATGCACATGAAAAAAAAACAAACAAACAAAAAGACAAACAAACAAACAAACAAAAAAACAAAAACAAAAAAAAGCTCAGGCCCACTTGTTACAGGCCTATGAAAAGAACTCTATGATTCCATTTTTGTCACATAAAATTGTAAAAATAGTTGCCAGGTTCTAAAGACAATGACAACGAAACGCATAATCATTTCTAGTGCCACCTACCCACATGTATGTGGAAACAGGAACTTGCGTGATATTTTTAAATATTAAAATACGATTTATGTATGTCGACCTTCGGCACACTCGCCTAGCCAAATGTAAAGTCCAACACGCTGACCTCTAGGCCATCGGGACAACCCCCAAAAAGGTTGACCGAGGACCCCGGGTGATGTTATAGCAGGTGTGGCTTGAACATTGACACGGTAGGGCACTTCCACAGACCGACAATTTATGAAATACACCTCTAATATAATTTCGAAGTCGGAGCAATGGCCCACAGCACTTCGAAACTACGATTAATTTATGTCGACCTGTATGGGATTCGAACCACTACCCAAGTGAAAAATACGATTAATGGGATTCGAACCCACTACCTTCGGCACACTCGCCTAGCAAAATGTAAAGTCCAACACGCTGACCTCTAGGCCTTCGGGGCAACCCCCCCCCCCCCCAAAAAAAAGTTGACCGAGGACCCAGGGTAATGTTATAGCAGGTGTGGCTTGTACATTGAGTATAATATGTTACGTAAAAACGTTTAAATCATATATAGCAGAGAAGGAACTGCCGCATGCCTTAAATTCTGGCCTGATGATTTTCAGTGAAAATCATCAGGCCAGAACAAATCGATACTCGGCAAATTTTACAGGGAAGCCCTCTGTCATATAGGAGAACATAAGAAGGTAGGTTAAAGATAAAAATATTTATCTGATCGAATGATTCAAGGCTGGTAATTTTAACTGTGGAGACAAAAACACCTCGGCTGGGTTTTTCATCTTCTAATGGCCTTATTTTTGCCAGACTCTACATGGTCTGGCATTGTTTTAGTTTTTAGGGATTACGACCTCCACACTCAATGATACTAGTACTTAAGTTAGGTACAGTTTCATATTTCTTTGTCAAAGATGGAGTGCCAAAAGTTCCTTTTCAACCCATTCACAAATTTTGGTGCTCCGTCGTATACATTTTCCATATATTCTCAATAAAAATACATCGTTTTTTACACATATCTTTCTTAGATTTGTGGTATTTTCAGTCAATCACTACTCGAAAAGCTATGTACGGCATCCATATTTGTTTGACCATGCGCAGAACATACAAATGCGATCCCGCGCACATGTCCGGTACCAATTCTACACAAACTTGTCCCACGCGATTTCTCCCCTTGTATACTTGTCAAGCCTGGTTCCTTTTCAAAAGGAAACTTGTTTCAGATTAGGTTTAGTTTAGACCTAAAGACCCGTAAAATATCTTGTTTATAATCACTTTTTTTTTCAAATTTTGGGGCGGGAGGGAGGATCTTATTTTTATTTTCATTTTTATCCATGATTTATTCACATATTTGATGAAGAGCCTCTTGCTCTTGTGCACTCTGAGCCCCATCCAAGGCTTTATGATGCGTGAATCACGCTTAATTTGAATAACCAAGATAATCATCGCTAGTCTGCAGGTTGGGTGTCTGCTACGCTAAAACTTCCGGTAGCGGAGTAGCTATAAAATACCAATTTACTTGAACCGGAACTGATCAGGAATCCGGAATAATTTTATTCAATCAATATACAGTATATTTCTACATTATCAGTTTGTATAGTATACCAATGAACAATATATTGATCCGGGAGACTCGCATTAAGGTATTTATGTTACCGCTATTGATCCGGGAGACTCGTATTAAGGTAATTATGTTACCGCTATCATACGAGCCACCCACGACATCATTTGAAACAATAGTTTTGGTTCAAATTATTAGTATTATTGTGGGTAATAAAAATATCACTTCAAAAGAGAGTATTGTTGATATTAAGACATTATCGAGAATCAAATTAATTGATCAACCGTTACAAATACAACAATTAAATATATGACAATCCGTTTCATAGTTTTTGATGTAGTATTGTTTTAAATATGTCGAGAAACCTTGGATACTATGTGTGATTATTTTATCTTTTACAATTTCAGGCGTTTCATTTAACATGTGAATTCATATCGATACATTTTTTGCAAAGGTGTAATTGACATTTTGTTTCTTCCTCTGGTGTTGAAATCGTGTGTGAGTGACATTTGAAATAAAGTTAAATTATTGCAAAAATTCGGTAGTTGACTGAGTGTTAGTTTGTAATAGAATCTTAGGAGTTGGTACATCTTCTATCTCCAATAATTTTAAATATTTAAAAATAGGTTCAGTGTGTGCATTACATTTACTGGAATTAATTAGTCGTACTACCCTTTTTTGGACCCCAGTTAATCTATCAAATTTATGCCCCCCTGCAAGAAGACAGTAATTGATACACGGTAGTATCAGTGAATTATATATTGTTGACAAAGCTTGTTTGGAAAGGTATTTTTTATTTTTTACCCATAATTCCTACTATCTGAGAAACTTTGGATGAGACTTGCTGTAAATGTTTATTCCAATTCATATGTTTGTTAAAAATAAACCCAAGAAAATTAAATTTCTATCTATACAATCTATTTTACTGCATCAATTTCAATGGATTGTATGGCTACTTGCGTTTGCCGAGTATGTAAAAGTATAAATTTAGTCTTATTTATATTTAGTGATAGCTTATTAACTTTCAACCAGATATTTATATGGTCTATTATTACATTTAGAATTTATTTCATCATGTTTTTGGTATTTGAAGGTACTTAAAGTATTACTTAATGTAGTGTCATCTGCATATATGATAAATTTGAAGATTGTGGAGGCAGATGTTACATCATTGATGTATATAATAAACAGCAGGGACCCCAAAATTGAGCCTTGGCGAACACCTGTAGTGTAATTGAACGTCGACCTTGTTCCTCAAAGTGTGAAACTTGTGTGATTTCAAGGACAATAAATTATAGAATAGAAAGTATTGGCGGGCGAAGATGATAAACAAATATTTTTATGGGGCCTAAATTAGGGGGAAAGGTGGGCCGAGAACCAAGCTATCCATTTAGCTCAATAGTGTGTAAATTAGTTTGATACGTTTTCAAGTTACGCATAAAAATGTACTTATGCGTAATGATACCTTTGTCATGTGGAGAAAAGTTGGCCTACGCCACGGTCGTTGATTAAATAAATTATTCATCACCTCGGTGCAAAGACACTATTAGGCCTATCTTGGAACACTGACCCACTATTGCTTAAATTTTGGATCCTGGAAATTGACTTGCAGAAGGTTGCAGACTGATAAGCTGGTTTTTTTCTGACTTGCATCCGACATGCAGTGGATAGTGAACTTTGCAAACGGTATCTGGGTAAACCAAGGCCCTATTGGTCATATGAAGTTTTTTTTTGCTGGACATCTGACTCTTAGTCTTTGGCATTGGGCAGAATGCACTTTACCAGTCGGTCCTCAAATCTCGCTAGATCTGATTTTGCGCAGACCAAGTAAATAAATAAGTAAGTAAGTAAATTCTTTATTTATACTCAGTAGCTACATTTAGTGGTATAAAAACTATTTTGTGTAGGCCGAGGATACTCACACACAGACATTCAATCAAAAAATATTTAAAATGATAAACAGACACTTAAAAAGAATAGTTAAATTAAAATGAGGCACAGTCATGAAAAATCAGTGTGCTTAAAATTGGTCTTTTAATAAAAAGTAGTTCTTGGTCGCAATTTTTAAAGAAAACAGGCTGGGCTTCTGTTTTATTGTTTCTGGTAATTCATTCCATAGTCTTGTCCCTGATGTTTTGAATCTCCTTCTGTAGTACTCAGTCCTGGTAATGTCTCTGTGTAGGCACCTAGAATTTCTGGTGTTGTAGCCATGAATGTGTCTATTTTGTTTGAATTGGCTTTGCATATACTTAGCTGTAAGGTTATTTAAGCACTTATACATTAAAATACACTTACTAACATTTCTTCTATTCTGAAGAGACAACCACCTCAGTCCTTTAAACATGACACTTCTCTTGGTTCTTGGACCAGAGTCAGTTGTAACATCCTGGCTGCCTTTGACTAGCTTCTGTAGGCGATCTTTGTCAGTTTGAGTGCAACATGTTCTAGACAACATCCACATAATCCAGATGTGGCGTAACAATGCAGTTGTACATAGTTTTCAGTGTCTCAATTGGAACAACCCTCTTAAGTCTTCTGAGCATACCTAATTGTTTGTTTGTTTGTTTGTTTGTTTGTTTGTTTGTTTGTTTGGTTTGTTTTTTGTTTTTTTTTGTTTTTTTTTGTTTTTTGTTTTGTTTTGTTTTGTTTTGTTTTTCTTTTTTTTTGTGTTTTGTTTTGTTTTTTGGTTTTTGTTTTGTTTTGTTTTTGTTTTTGTTTTTTTTGGGGGGTGGTTTTTGTTTTTGTTTTTGTTTTTGTTTTTGTTTTTTTGTTTTTGTTTTTTGTAAATTTATCAACGTGACAGCCCCATCTCAGTGCTCCGTCTATCACAATTCCAAGATATTTAGAATTATCTGTTCGTGTAAGCTCTCCATTGTTAATTTTCACTTTCAATGAGTCAAATTATATTAGGTTCTGTACAGTCCCAATTAGCATAAAAACACATTTACTGATGTTAAGACTCAGTTTATTCTGGGCAAAATTATACTGTAGGGTCTCTAGGTCTGAGTTGATTTTGGTTTCCAGATCGGATGGCTCCTTACTGGCGTAATGTATGGAAGTATCATCTGCATACATATTTATACTGCATGATTTTTCTATCTCTGGCAGGTCATTTGGGTACAGCGTAAACAGAAGTGGGCCCAATATAGACCCTTGTGGTACCCCTGTTTTCACTTATAGTGCTTCCGACTTGTGACCTTCAAGGACGACAACCTGATATCGTCCGAGCAGGTATAAGCAAAACCACATATATGCTCAACAGTGTGATACCAAATCTTGGTAACTTTTTCAGTAATAATTCAATGTTAAAAGTATCAAAGGCCTTTTTTCAGTCAATGTACACAACACCAGTGACCAAGCGAATGTCGATGTTTTTCAGCCACGGATCTGTTGTATGCACTAAGGATGTCATGGTTGAGTGCGGCTTTCTGAATCCTGATTGTTGTGATGACTGATGTTGTCAGGGTAATATCTTCGAGAAAGTTATAAAAATGACTATGCACAAATCGTTCCAGAACCTTGGAGATAACAGGTAAGATTGATATGGGTCTGTAATTGTTGACATCCATGCTTGAGCCTGACTTATATATAGGGAATATCTGTCCGTTTCCATTCTGTTGAAAATTTTCCGGTACGGAGTGATATATTTGGGATAGTTGCGATGGATGTAGATATAGCTGCAGCACCTAGGCGGAGCAATCTCCCTGATCAATATTAAATCAAGTCCTGCTGCTTTATTCAAAGGCAGTGCCTATAATTGTTTATTCACCCAGTCTGGTGTTACCTAGGGAAATTTAAAAGTTGGTGTATCACCTGGAATTTCAACATCTTTTACAGGAACATCCTTGCCTCCTAAGCAGACTTTCTTGGGGCGATACACTATGTTGGCCCCCAGCGAAAGTCTGCCCGGCCGTGTCGCAATACCATTTCAAGAGGCAATTAGCAGATCTGGCGATAACGTTGTCAGGCGCCGCTGGGCCAATGAATTGTACTTCGCTTATCGTGAAAGTTGTCTACTGCATTATTAATGAGCTGTGCGTCGTCCAATCAGATGCGAGCAACACGTCACTTCCCACACAGCAGTCAAAATAACTCCACGAGGTCGAGGACCCAAGGGAGTAATCCAATTGACACCTTCTCAAACGTGGTTTACCTGCTTGTGTATCTGTGACTTACTGGAGTAAAAGATGTTAGAATGGAACAGGGTGCTGTGTATTGCGATGGGAAATGTTCCCGGCGTCACCTTCACCCAGAATACAAGACGACACCCCTAACTTGCTCAGTTCTTGCTGATGAGATTTCATTAGACTTCCGAGCGGGCAAACTAAGATTACTACAGGTTTGGCTGGAATAGGCGTTTTCCGTTTCACCAGGTCAGGTATTAGTTGGAATATTCGGCTTTTTCCACTGCCTGTTGGTAAAATTACAAAAGTGTCTTTCTTCTCAACAATAACATTAAAATTTAAATAATGCTTGCTCCTGGTGTTTGGTCGCCTGATAATTTACTCCCATCTCTTGCCAACAATCCTCAAGAACTTCCCGGAATTTTTTCTCATCCATTTTGTTCTTTTTTCCCGTGACACTGACGCTGTTCGTAGGCAGCTAATTTAGTAATTACAACTGGGCTGAGTGGGTAACACAGTTGCCGTACATGGCAGAACAGTAGCTGGCTTCAGGGGTCACATTAAGCTTGCGTCCTGCGTCATAGACGCAAAAAATAAAGAAATGACGCCTGGAAATTAATAAAACATTGTCATTTTGCGTCTCTGTGGACGCACGCACAAAAACGCGATGCATTTTTGAAAGATACAACTGCAAAAATTACCCCAAGCGGTCACGGTGTTTTGTATCGACCATTATCAATCTCGTGATTATTTATTATACTGATGGAATCCTCTGATGTGCGTCTTTCTATGTAACAAGCTCTCTTATTTGTTAAGAAAAAATATTCGTGGGGTATCCCTCCAAAAATTTGCCAGAATGGGAATGGATGGACGTCACTTCACCTCATTATAAATGCTGAGAGCACTTCCAGGCTCCTCATTGGGTGGATTTGATCACGTGCCACTCACTGTCCAATCAAATTCGTTGTTCCCCATGTGCTTGTCTCATGTCCGCAATGTTGGGAAGGTACACGTCGTATCACGCAAAGATTATTGGACTAAGATGTTAAATTTTCAAATCACATTTTCACCAAGAAGAGTTCCATCGAACTAGACCCAGATAAAGGCACGAGTGAAAATTCATTACGGACGGCAAGGAAAATACGCAGATTAGTCATCGCAAGGTTACACGTGAACGAAGAGAAATTTTGCATTAGCCGGCCTAACAGCGTAACACGATGTTGTTCATCACTGTTTCCGTTGGTTCACGTGGCTATTGGTGTTTTTGAAACAAAATTTGGTTGTTTTGATTTCATTGAAATGTTTGAATGGAACAAATCTGTAGGAATTAAAAAAATTTATGATCGAAGGCCGGAAAAATGTGTAGCGGAAAACCATGCCTGGGTGCATGCCCGTGACAGGCTGTGTACACTCGCTTGTGTGTTGCACGGCTTGTGGGCCTGCCGTGTTGCTTGGTGAATTAAGTGACCGCAATTAAGATCAGACTCTTAACACCGCCTACGGTATCAAATTTTTCAGGTATATTGAAATAGAAAGTGCACAGAAATATAAATCATATAATTTCTGACAATTTCGTCACGTGGAATCAATCGCAAAAATAACAGAGCCCAGGCATGTTCAATCACGCATGCCGCTTGTTGTGCAAGCGAGTTTAACTTAAAAAATTGTCCGGTGGCACACGGTGTACAACACCAGATACTGGCACAGTAGCAGCGTGCTAGGGGTTAAGCCCCGTTCACAACCAATTTTTTGGTAGACCAGGGATGTGCTATACAGACTTAGTCGTAATAGCAGGTTCCTGGGTAGATTGAATCCATCCTTGGTACCGTCAACAACTTTTAGACCCTTTTACATCAAGTTGGCATATTGGTAACTTTTTTTCAATCTTAAATTTTATAATAATGAGTTACCTACGTGAGCATACAGACCCTATGTTATGTCCGTTTCTAGGCTTAAGTTACATGCATGTTTTATATATTTATCATTGTGATATATGTTAATTATACCAAATAAAATCAATTAATCAAATTACATCAAATGAAGTCCAGTTTGCACAATTTCAGACTGGACCCATAGATTCAGTTCATGGACCCACTATTTTTCCTGAAAATGGAGAAAGATGGGTCCAACGGACCCACACTGAAAAATCCTTAATGTGACCCCTGCTGGATATCGCACAGCAGAGATGTTAATCCCGTTACCCCCATTATGTTGTTCGCACCTTCCCAGCAGGTGAACCCAAACAGTTAATTGAGCGGCGTGTGGTCAATACCCACTGGGCCGTGTAATAGCCTAGAAACAAATTGGCGCTCACAGAGTCCCTATCCCACAATCCACTGCGCGCATCCCCAAACCTGGCCACTCGCTGGCTGCGATGCCAGGACGGCGCTGCCTGCTTCCAGACAGTGACGCTGCCAAAGAAAGGCAGTCGTTCGCTAGGGGGTAGTAGACCGCCAAGAACGGATGTTTAGCAGGCAAAGGAACATCCGTGATGTTATTAAAACCAATAAGCCACGCCTCCAGAACAAAATAAACAAATATCCAAGATGGCGGTTCTCCGATAAAAATGACCGCTTCGAATTATAAAAGTTCCATGAAACTCATACATGATTATAAACCAATTCATATTAGGTTTGTTTGAAGAGAAAACAGTAAAGATTATATTTTGTAATATTTTACTTTAAAAAAAATGTTTGATAGCTTTTTCCGAAGAACGCTCGATGTGCTTGTAAGACTCGGCCTGTGGGAACGAGTTAACCAAGAAACAGCACACAGGAGGGAAAAAACAAACAGAAAACCGGCTTTGGGGAGGTAGTCCTCTACAATTACCAATAAATTAAAAATTAAAAGCTTCTTACTTATAGTTTATGATCGAAAGTGCAGTCAAATGATGTTCCTATGGACAATGCGTCCTCCTCCTAGGCCCATGGAATTTGGTCCGCGGGCGGCGCTACTGGTACGACAGCGGGAACTGAAGTATTCAGTGTTGACAGCAGTGTGCGGCGTCGTGGATAAACTCTTTTTATCAAATCCAAGAATTTGCTATATTTTTCTTCTGTATTACTAAAATATTTCCGACGAACTACAAATTCTTGGAAATAGGCCTAGCCGTCGTAAAGCTGCTTTTGAGTTCCAGCTTTAGGCAGGCTTCTTTTTAGTGCGTGCCACGTAGGCCTACGTTTATTTTATATTTTGGGTGTGTGCACCCGGGTGTGCACCACTTTCAGATACAAATTGTTTACTGTGATTTACAGTGTCATGCGTATAACCATGTTTACTGTGACTTACAGTGTCATGCGTATAACCATGTTTACTGTGATTTACAGTGTCATGCGCATAACCATATTTATTCAAGTTATGGTAACCTTCCCAGCAGTCAGAGAATATAATACTTCCAGGTCGAATGTATTTCAGAATGATTGGTAGCAATGTCTCATCGGTACGTTTCTCAACTATCTCACAAAAACTTTCTTGTCTCCCTTTCTATCCCACCAAACACCCAGAATCATCAATTTTTCATCAATTTCTACAACAATCCCAGATCCACCAATCGGTTCATTGCAAATAGATTTCAGCAGGGACCTACATACTTCCCTACAAAAGTTAAACCAACCAACCACTGTGTCCTCACTTCCAATTCGTAGCACAAAAGAGTATAGTAAACCTATACCCAATGATACGTCAATTTCAGTATGTTTTCCAAACTCAGATGAGATCCGACAAACCAAGTGTCCTTCCTGATATACATTTTCTTATTACATTTTGAGTTCCCGCATCTTCACTCTTTCCCGTCAACTGAGTATGATTTGTTAGCTCGTAAATAAATATCTCCAACTCCACAAAAGCCACATGGTCCAGAAAAATCACCTGAAAGTTCTTTCATTGACAACCAACTAGAATGCTTTCAAAATTTCGTGTAATTAAATCTAGGTCATCGTATGCAAAAGCCATAAGGATTAACACAACATCTCAACACTGGAAAAATTCTCAATGAATAAACGCACATGTTCTTCATTGGAAAATTTATTTGCTTCGTCATGATTGGCTGATCATAATTTGACTGACAGGGACAGGGTGTCCTGGGTACAGACTTGTACAAAATTATATTCCTTTTAACACGACTACATTAAGAGTTTCAGCAATGTAAGTTGAAGTCAATTTCACTTTAGCGGACTTGGCATATGCAATTCTTCATGCTCTTTCAAATTAGATAGTTCATTTAACCCAAAAATGTGTTTTAAACTTCTCAATTTAAATACGGGAACCCCTTACAAAAAAGCAAATCTCGCGAGATTTTTAAAGACTTCACCGACCGGTAAAGTACATCAGTTCCAACTGATTACCTTCGCGTTCAATATTGTAGATTCAGTGTTAGGCTACTAAGATTTTTTTTTTTTTTTTTTTTTTTTTTAATGATCTGGTCACGTTAATTTGTCCTTACAATATGCATGGAATCAATACTTATAGATCTAGGCCTAAGGAATGGATAATGGAATGGATCCATCATACGATTTGACCTCAGGTGTCCAGATTTGTAAGGGAAGGGCGGGCAAAACGGATATGCCTCTGGCGGGTAAAAAGGACCACTTTTATTTGTTTAGTTTTTTATCTAAATATATGGTAGCTTTATCAGTTTCTATATGTAACCAACAGGACATGACCACGAAGCTAAAGGGGCAATAGAAATTGAAGCAATTATTTGATGTGATTTAATTTTAGCACTAAAATCATTTTTGATAATCTTTCTGGTAAAATTTCAGCAGTGGTATTCTTTTAGCCTACGTTTTTGGGGAGTTTTTTTTGGGGGGGGTGGTTTTGGTTTTTTTGGTTTTTTTGGTTTTTTGTATTGGTTTTTGTTTTGTTTTTGTTTTCCTTGTTTGGGGGGTTTTTGTATGTTTTTGCTTTTGTTTTTTGTTTGTTTGGTTTTTTTTTTATTTGTTTATTTATTTATTTATTCATTTATTTATTTATTTATTTATTTATTTATTTATTTATTTATTTATTTATTTATTTATTTATTTATTTTATTATTATTATTATTATTATTATTATTATTATTATTATTATTATTATTATTATTATTATTATTATTATTATTATTATTGAGTTATTTTATATTTCGTCACGAACTCCGCCGACTCCATATTTGGCCTGATCAGTTTAATACCGGGTTGCACCACGACCAGGTTTGAAAGCATACTACAACACAAAGGGCAGGTGTATGGAGACTTAGTGTTAAATACACTAGATGTTATTTTGAGTGTTCAATTAATACAGTTTGTCACGTAAGTGGAAACCAATGACCAGTTTGCCAAGAGTAATTTTCCCCGTACCCTTTATTCTTAAGTCTTAAATTATAAAGAAATAAACACATTTCTATTTCAATTTTTATTCCTCCCACCTACCAAAGATGTTTAGGCAAAGGTTCGTGAAACGTAAATTGGAAAAATAAAAATGAAACAAATAAAACAAAACTCCGGCTCAAATAGATTTTGTTATGTAAAATAATAAGAGTTCGACGGGGAAGTGGACATCGTGTTTGTAGCTTGAAATGTTTGTACTACCCAGAGTTGAACATTATCAGCAGCGGCGGTAGGTTTCATTCATAGTGCCAATGTTTGGCAAAACGGACCTGATATGACAGCTCTGCTCTCATCGATTTTCCTGCATTCATTTCAATCATTTCATTAGTTTGCTTGAATACTAGTACAAACAGTTATTTTAACGCAGTTGCAGGGCGATGTCAGAGGGTTTATATTCATAATGCACAAAGGAAAAAAGTAAAAACAAATACTGCTTTTTTTAAAGAAATAAATAATTTTGGCGGACCGTAAGCCTTTATATTCCCACTGTGACTATCTATATCTTAATGTAAGTTAATTGGCTACAATAGTCCAAGGTAAGCAAACGATGGGGAATTATCGTGGAATCAATATTATTATGCAGTCCTCTAGCAGCTTGATACAATTCATGCCATCCTGCCACATCGTTCTTCGCCCTCAATGATATGCAACAGGTTGTAGCAGTCCGTTTTGCCCGCTCGAAATTACTCTTCTTGCGCGTCAATA
The DNA here is from genome assembly GCA_964020975.1 of Hermodice carunculata. Lineage (NCBI taxonomy): Eukaryota > Metazoa > Annelida > Polychaeta > Eunicida > Amphinomidae > Hermodice > Hermodice carunculata. The sequence goes on from OZ026630.1 coordinate 17,813,906, forward strand.
GTAACACTTTTGGATACTTTTTAATCAGGCGAACTCTATGTTTGTGACTGATGTGGATTAGCCTGAATTTTATAGAATAAAGACGGCTATTCTTCTCTCATTCATACATGTGAATGTTCATTCGGGAATTTTAAATCTGAGAAAAACGGAGGGAACTAGAGAACCTTTATGGCCTGTACCTTGATCCGTTTTGTGCAAGCACAGAGGCAAACCCGTTATTTTCAACTTAAAATCAAAATACTTTCTGTTGGTCCCTTAAGAAATTTCATGCCCTACATTTTGGACAAAAAAAAGTTAGCAACTTTACATAAGAACCCTAAAAAATGAGTGTAAATAATTCTGTTTGACATTGTGAAAGCTGTTCCTTAGGCGATGCGTTAAATTGCCCGCATCAATGCAATTTGTACAATGATTCTCTCTCTCTCTCTCTCTCTCTCTCTCTCTCTCTCTCTCTCTCTCTCTCTCTCTCTCTCTCTCTCTCTCTCTCTCTCTCTCGTCATGCTCAAATATATATTATTCTGTGTTTATCTGTTCTTCGTCGAGTCTATGTCGAACAAGTAGAATTGATATACTATACGGAATACCTGGTTTTTAAATAGTTATTGCCTGCTTAACAGACCGATCTTCATGTTTTATTCGGTCCACTCAAGTGTATAGTAGACAATATGTGGAGAATGGTCTGCTTAGTAGTAGGAAAAGGAGGAGGAGAGGAAGTGAATCTTATTTGTAAAAGACGTAATAAAGCAAAATGATGATGCTTTTATGTCATTCAAATAGAGAAGACGGCATTTACATACCTAAAGTAGTACATAGGTTGTCACAGAAGGCAAAGGTTTATCATCTTCGTCATTAGGCCTATTGTTATCATAATTAATAGCATTAAAATACCTGGTCTGGAGTTATGCTCTCTGTCTCTGTCTGTTTATCTGTCTGTCTGTCTGTCTGTCTCTCTCTCTCTCTCTCTCTCTCTCTATCTATCTATCTATCTACCTATTCATCTATCTCTGTGGTCATGCTTACATAAATATTATTCTGTGTCAATCTGTTCTTCGTCGAGTCCCTATGTCAAACAATAGAACTGATATACTGTAAGAAATACCTGTTTTTAATAAATAATTCTTGCCTGCTTAATAGACCGATCTTCATGTTTCTTCCAGGCACGGATCCGGAGGTGCGCCCGCACCCCCCCCCCCCACACCAACACCCACACACACACACACACACACACACACACACACACACACACACACATTTTCTCTGTAACTCTGCAAACATCACTAATTAATGTACATGAAAAATGCAATTACCAACACAGTAGTAGCCTTAGTCTGGTTTCAATCCAACAGTGAGCCCAAGACCTGTCACGTCTCCCGATTTTCCACTTGTTTCCGGACTTGGTCATATGGAGGAAAAGTACAAAAATACATAAGTCTGTCTAACTTCTGGCGTGAACAGCGAAGGATGTGGACCATTTCTATTGGCCTTTTGGTTGTGCATGCAGCGTTTATATGAATGAATGAATGAATGTTTATTGACTGCGTTGTTACAAAAGTACAGCGATCTGTCAACAGGGACAAAACACATGTACAGAGCAACAAACACATAAAAAAACATCAACAACAATATGACAAGATCAGACTTCAAAAGAAGTCCAAGATGCTTTTGTTCCTGAACATTTCCTATACTTTTACCTTCAAACATTAAACTTGGATGACATGTGGTATGTCGTTTTCTGCTGATAATAATTTCTAGTGTTGTGTGAATTGAATGTCAGGAGGTCTCCTGGGACCATTCAGAAGAAGTCAGTAAAAATGATGACTGTAATGAAGAAAAATGAGGGAGCTTGATAATGTCACGTATCCGTAAATTATATTTTCAACCTGATATCTCAGTGTGTTTGTACAATTATTTCTCTATTCAAAATTACATTATTTTGTCCCCAGAATGTGTCAGATTTCACCATTTTGCATGCTCAACTTAAAAATTTCGGGGGGGGGGGGGGTATGCCCCCGGACCCCTCTAGTGAAGCTTTGCGCCCCTCAGGCGCTCGCAACCAGCCCGATCTGTGCAGGTTTTCAGCACACCGGCTGTAAAATTTCTGGATCCGCCCGTGTGGACTTCCGTCCATTGAAGTGCAGTGGACAATATGTGGAGAATGGTTTGCTTAGTAATAGAAGTAGAAGCAGGAGGATGGAGAGGAGAGGAGAAAGTGAATATCGCTTGCAAAAGACGTAATACCGCAAAATGATGATGTTTTTATATCACTGAAACAGAGAAGGCGACATTTACACACCTTAAGTAAGTACATAGGTTGTCACAGAAGACAAGGGTTTATTATGATCTTCATGAGGCCTATTGTCATCATAATTATTACCATTAGAATACCTGGTCTGGAATCTCTCTCTCTCTCTCTCTCTCTCTCTCTCTCTCTCTCTCTCTCTCTCTCTCTCTCTCTCTCTCTCTCTCCTCCCAGATGTTACGGTCACTTACCTATGAAGAAATTGTTACGATATACATGTATACTTGCAGCTGCTCCTTCCCACAGCGCCCTTGCATGTGTACTTTAAGCTTGAGAGCATATTGCAATTATACATATGTGATATACGGTGACGTATTTTGTAATCCGGTCACTACTGACGAACACCTGTTGTCATTTCCAAAGATACATTTTAATGAATGGCATCCGCAGATCGCTAACAGGTCAAGCACCATAGACACCTGATAAAAAATCGCACAAGAGAGGAAAAAGCAGAGGGAGGAACAAAGGGAGGATGGAAGGGAAAGAAAAAGAGAGGGAAAGATAGGGAGAAAAAAGGAAAGGCAAGGAGAGAAAGGGAAAGAAAGAAGGGAAGAGAAATAAAAGCAGCTAAAGAGGAAAAAGGAGGAGGAAGAAGAGAAAAAAGAAAGAATGAAAGAAAGGAAAGAAATAAAGATACAGGGACAGAAAAAAGAATGAATGAAGGGATGGAGAGTAAGAAAAAGACTGCACGCTACAGCGCTCATGCAAATAAAAATGAACATTTTGGGCAGCATATGGAGGGTAAAGTATTAAAGTCTCAGCTGATTTGAACTGCATGGTTTGTATCAAGTTCCATACACTGGAACATGTTACTACAAAAAATAATGGAAGTAGCAATATTGATATTACTACTAATGTATGAAGACCGGAACCAGTCATAAAGTTCATTGACTTTAAATATTTGGAATCAATGGACATCGCGCTGGCTAAATTAAAAACAATTCTGTTGCACTACGTGACCTTGCCCTTGAAATGCAGCGTAAAACTAGAAATGAAGATTTGCTTGAACAGCAAATCAATGTGCGTTCAAAGCTTGCATAAATCAATATCCTACAATCTTGACCTTTGTGTCAATAGGCTGCACTTTCAACATGAGAATGTGAGGATGATACCAGCGGTCTTTATATGTTGAACTCATGCACATAATTCCACTTGAAATAAACAATTAACAGTCCGTTGCTCAATAAATTAACGCAAAAGAAGCCTTCAGCAGGCACACAAAATGCATTTAACTAATTAGCTCAAATTAAAACTATACCTTTTTTTGGGGAGGGGGAGTATTGGATGTGCCTATAGCACAAACCCATGAATTAAAGTTTGAATAGCCTTTAATAGTTTTGAATATATTCAACATTTAAATTTTCAGGTGACCCTAATTAGCATTAATTAAAATTCTACAACGTTTGTGGTCCAAGGCGCTCATTGCTCAAACCTAGAAATATTGTTAAAGTGTGAATGATACCCCTACCTGTAATAGTTTTGAAGATGTTCATTTAACATGCAAGATTTACAAGTGTCCCTAATTTGCATACATTAAAATTCTAGAACTTTTGTTAATTGTTCATTGGATGCTCCTATAGCACAAACCTATGAATTAAAGTTGGAATAGTTCCTCAACCTTTGATAGTTTCGAACATATTAAACATCTAAATTCTGCAACTATTGTTTCTGGTCCAGTGGATGCGCCTATGAATTAAGGTTGGAATGGTACCTCTACTTTAATAGTTTTCAAGATAATCATTTCAGTTTTTCAAATGCTCCTAATTTGCATACATTAAAATTCTACAACATTTCGATTAGTTTAATGGATGCGCCTATAGAAAAAATCTTATGAATTAAAGTTGGAATGATGGAATGATACATCTAGCTTTAATAGTTTTGAAGATATTAAACATTTAAAATTGTCAAATGTCCCTAATCAGCACAAATTAGAATTTTACAACAGTTGGACGTGGTTTAGTGGATGCGCTTACAGCACAAATCTATGAAATAAAGTTTGGAATGGTACCTCTACCATTAATAGCTTTGGAGAAATTAAACGTTTAAAATTTCAAATTGCCCAAATAGCATAATTTTTAACATGTTGCTCATTCGAAACCAGAAGATTCGTTTCACTGCTAGGTCAATCACCAGGCCAAGTTTGGTACTTTTCGGAACAATAATGTCCCAGAAAAACAAAAAAATACTCGGCAAAACATAAATAAATAAATAAATAAATAAATAAATAAATAAATAAATAAATAAATAAATAAATGAATGAATGAATGAATGAATGAATGAATGAATGAATGAATGAATGAATGAATGAATGAATGAATAGACAAGAGAGAGAGAGAGAGAGAAAGAAAAGTACTTAAGGGAAAACAAAAAGTACGTGTTGGCACACAGACTTAATTATAAGAGCATCGTCTTTGTAAGGAGGGTTAACTTTGGCACAGAAAGTGAGTGTGTATACTGCACTCGGATCAGCTGAAGCAGCTGTCTGGGATGATTTGACGATGATACTAAAATGTTCATCAAAATTGAAGATATAAAACAAGTGATAGCTTTTAAATGCTACCGATTGTGAGGAACGTCCAGCAAAAGATTGTATGACGCACACAAGAATTAAATGAATAAATAAAATTACAGTGAAATCAACATATACCTGCATGGTGTTTTCAGTCTTCATTTTATTTCGAACACCGTAAAACAGCACAGTAGTTGCATGATGCACCAATATCCAAATGACAGTTTTCCATTGCCTGTAGAAACCTTTACAATGTCCGCCATGTATGTAACATAGAAACTCACCAGCCAGGGGGCAAAATTAGCAGTTGCCCCCTTGCCCGGGACAAGTTCATATGCTCCTGGGCAAGTTCAAGTGCCTACATGAGTTGCCCGCCTGGCAACTTTGCAGTTTTGCAAGGACACCGCCAACAGCAATATTTGTGTTGCTTGCCCTGTCATTCCTTACAATGCAATGATGTGACAGACTTGTAAAAAAAAGGGGGGGGGGGCGGGGTGTGAGGAACTTGTATCTTTCAAGATAACCAAAAGAAGTGGGACAATCAAAAGCCAAACCAACCATGTAAGGTTTCATTCCTTGCTGGATGGTGGTGTAAAAGACACATTTCCCATTTAATTTCACTAACATCAATTTTCTGCAAAAACACTAGCTCATTAAATTAGTGGTGCTAGAAGTTTCGTAAAGGTAGAATCCATTTTACAGTGCAGTTGGTGCAAGTTAAACTTAATATTATTTCAGGAGAAAAAGTAGCTGAGCAATTAGAGAAGACATGTCAACTGATGGTCTTCTACTTCTTGACTCGACTTAATATTAACCAAGACAACATCCACATGTTCATGTACTTGTTGGGAATGGGGTTTATTAATTTCTTGTCATGGTGGCGTAGTAGCAAAAACCCTTTACGAACAGACTTTCAGCCATCTTTGCGATATTTCTGGAAGAAACAGTGGCTAGATAACAAGTTTTATCTCAAGGAGAGATCACTCTAATATGTAATGCAGGTAGCAGCAGTTTGTAAACGTATAGTTTGATTTCGTGGAGAGTTCAAGAAATTTGCATATCTGTCAGATGTAATGATCCACTCCTGTGACTTCATTTATACTGGAATGTGTATAATGTGTCACGTAAATGTGCATTATATTTTCTGGTGATGGCACCCTTAGTTTTACACTTTCCATGGAGGATATAGACATAAATTTTAAGAGACAATGCTAAAAATAATGTGAAAAAAGAGACTGTCAAATACTTTCTGGACACGGACAGCTTGTACAAAGTATAATTTAAAAACTGTTGAATACAGTAGATACCCTTTTTGCCAGATTACTATCTGCACTAAATATTTCAACTAGACCCCCGATTTTAGGTATCATACAAAGTACAGACACATTTGTTTTACATGGATTGTGAAAGAAGTTATCGAGTCACTCTCCATGGAACAGATGTTGGCGTATACTTCCTACCTTGTCTGTGGTGGGGGAAACCGAAGAACTCGGAGAAAACCACCGTGCACGGTTAAACTTAAAGTGGTAGGAACTTTCTCCACATGCTTCCCAGGACCAGAATCGAACCCGGGTCGCAGAGGTGAAAGGCGAGCGTCTTACCGCTCAGCCAACCGTGCACCCAAAATTGCCATATTGCCTGTATCGACGAGCTTTTATTATTCCTGCTGTAGCAGTCCATCATTTTAGGTATCATATTGATTACTGAGTATCTCGTCGTGCTTTTATTATTCCTGCTGTAACACTCCATCATTTTAGGTATTATATTGTCTATCTCATCGTGCTTTTATTATTCCTGCTGTAGCAGTCCATCATTTTAGGTATCATATTGATTACTAAGTATTTCGTCGTGCTTTTATTATTCCTGCTGTAGCTGTCCATCATTTAAGGTATCATGTTGATTACTAAGTATTTCGTCGTGCTTTTATTATTCCTGCTGTAGCAGTCCATTATTTTAGGTATCATATTGATTAGTAAGTATTTCGTCGTGCTTTTATTATTCCTGCTGTAGCAGTCCATCATTTTAGGAATCATTTTGATTACTAAATATTTCGTCGTGCTTTTGTAATTCCTGCTGTAGCAGTCCATCATTTTAGGTATCATATTGCCTATTTCATCGTGTTTTTATTATTCCTGACGTAGCAGAGCATCATTTGACAAGTCAAATCGCCAACTCGGTGAAATATAGAAAATACATTGCCTTTTGTGTTCACGGTTATCGGAATGCTTTATTTCACTATAGCTAAGTTCCACATATGGGAAGAGGGCCTTTTAACATGATGTACTTTGCACAACTTTTTTTATGTTGGACAAGTGGGGCAACTTCATAAAATCCAGGATAAGTTAAAATTGTCTGCTAGTTGCCGACAGAGAAATTCGGTGGGAATGGGTGGAGGGAAGCTAATTTCTTCACCTAAAAGCTTAATGACAACAGATGGGCCAACACCCAAAACATTTTAGGGACTTAGAGTCTTACCCCAAGAATATGGATGAAAATGTGAAAAATTTTGAGTGGAAGTATAATTGAACACAGGTATATATAGACCATTAATTTCACCTTATCTGCGCCGAAGTTGGGCGTGATGGTACATGCACTTACGTGAAATGCATTAAAGACTGCAAATAATGTGTCAGTGATATTATATACCTGCCTGTGCGTGTGTAGGTATGTGTGTTTCTTCTCTTACTCCGTTATTTCTGTTTTATATTTGCCAAAGATAAAAAAAAAATGAAGTTCACACATTTCAGTGATACCTAAAACAGATTGAATATCATATATCGGGTTAACCTTGGAATATTATCGTATAATTACCATCTTGCAAATTGTGCTTGTCAAGTGCCATGCAAGAAGTCATGGGGAGGTCCTTGCTGGCTTAATGAAACAAGTAACATTATATTCACTGCTGTAGAAAACATAGGGCTCTTTTGACCCAAGCTTCCTTTTCTGGCGAACATTTTGCTCTCAAGTATATATTTTACAAATATTGTGTCACGTGATACCATTGTCGACACGGTGTGTATTATATTTATCGCGTTTGTAAGCCCCCACGCCCACGCCCACCCCACCCCCAACACACACAATCAGTTAACCTTCTGGTAGTCCGGTTGAAATAAATTTTGAAATTACACATCAAGATAAATTTCGCGCAAATTATATATATATATATATATATATATATATATATATATATATATATATATATATATATATATATATATATATATATATTGAATATTTTAGAGAATATTATTTAAAATACTGAATTTTCTTCAATTTTCACTGAATCATCGTTTTCAAGATATTCAAGATTTAAAAACTGAAATGTCTGTTAATAGCATGATTCCATTAGCACACGTACAATATTTATACAATATTCACTTGTGCAACGGTCGTTAATACATTCTAGAAAGTTCCATTGACATTTTGTCTATATCAGTTTTGAATGAAATATGTGGCTTCAAAATTTTTAATTTCTGATCAGCACATTTCAAAATTGCCACAGTCTTGGTTCAAATATATTTAAAGGATATACAGTGGTCATTAGATATGCTTCCACGCTTAAAATCGATAGCATCTATTAGTCATATCAGTTTTGAGGATATTCCTGATTTAAAACACTGGACGTGATATAATTTGCATGATGTTTTGTATCATTATTCTCAGCCAATTGCACAGTTTTACTGGTTCGGTCTTTACCATACCAATTGCGAGTTTATGGCTTGCATATAGGGTGTCTGAGGAAACTCTAAGCAAAATTTTGGAGGAAAATAAGAAACAATTCAAAGACTTAACAAAAACTAGACAAACAAGATTTTTGCGACACAAGCTCACCCATTCCTTGCACAGTGTGCATATTTTTATTTACACACGTGAGATAACGCAAGATGTATTTGTAAACACGGGACTGATGGAGCGGCAATTTGGTGCAGTTGAATTAGCATATGATTATTAGAACACATAAGAAATATTCCAATTGATAAATCGATCGATCAATCGGTTTGCTGTTTGGTTGCATGGCTAACTGAGAGATCAAGCCGATAATTTCTGCTGCCCATCGTCGTCCTTCAGTTTTCTCAACGCGCACTGCATGGGCGACTTCAATATCGACGGTATTGTCGTGATTAAATTTCATTCTGTACGTAATTCTGAATTACTTTTAATTATGTCTCTTTTTGGGTATACCATGGAGATTAAATGACATATTTGCTGTTTATTGAAACAATGTGTTTAACAGTATATTAAATGCGGGAACTTATCCTGATAAGTTAGCCGATAGAGCGTAATAAGCCCCAGTCAACGCCTGAGCCGCCCTCAGCCTGTCTGATTTGTGACCAATAAAGAAAATTATGTGTCTAGTATACTGAAATATTTCATTACTTATTGTACATCGTCTTCAGAGTTTTTAGCAATAGAGTTCTCTCTTTTACAACTGCAAAACTACAGCCGAACAGAGATGAAATGTAACTTTTTGATCTGGTGTCATCTTGCTGACGTCAGACGTGTTTTCATTTACTTGTTTCTAGCGGCCGGTTGAGCTCCCAGCTCAACCAGTTCGAAAAATTCTAACTTGCTTTCATAATCTGGAACGTTTGGACGATATGGTCGACAGTTTACCCATTGTTTCTGTAAAATATAGAAAACAATTTCATTTATAAGTTTTTTCAGACGTTGGGCGGTTATTTATTGGAATTTAAATTGTCAGTTGTCACCTTAAAAATTCTTTAAAAGTGCCGAACGGGCATCAAAAATTTCGATCAGGAGACAATGCCCGGGCCAAAGTACCTGTAATGATATTGAAGCGCATATGATGGCTTGATTTTTTTTTTCTTCAGACTTTTGGTGAATCTACAGCAAAGCTACACAATGAGTCTTTTCCCCTATATCTGAATGAGACTGAAAGATGGATGCAGGGGCATGACAGATGACCAATTCTCAAGTTCAACATTCTACTATAAAATCATTTGCAGATGACATAGCCGCAGCTATTGATCGTTTGCCAACTTTCAAGGATGATTCAAAATTATATTAATTCAGATAAACAGAATTGGAAAATGTAGATGAGCTCCTCTGAAATAATATGACTGCTGCCGGAGAATTTAGATGAACTCCTTTCAAGTAACACAGCTGCTATTGGGGAAAGTGGACGAACACCTCATAAGTTATCTGCTGAAGTTATATAACTACTGCTGAGGAATGTAGACAACTTCTCTCATGTAATATTGCCGCTATTTGGGAATGTGGACGAACTAAACTTTGCATTTTCAGCTTAAAAAATCCACACCAAACACAGGTTTTGAAGTCTGAAGATTACAGACATGCTATTGGGCACACATATCATCAATTGACTTGGCCATTTTGAATTCGGTGCCAAGTTGTTTCTGAAGATTGCATGTTTGACCTTGGTCTGATTCTGAATGTCACAGGACCACTTTAGTATGCGCATCTAAAGTAGCTTAGCATAAATTGTCAAAGTTCTCTTGTTTTGTGAGTTTCCGTTTGTTTTTGCTATTTTTAACAACATTATTCAAATTTCCAATTTCTTCCCAAAAATCATCGGGCAGCTTCATTTCAAATTCGGTGGAGATGTACCTTGGATGGGTGTCTGCTGAATTTGTTCCCAGAGAGCCATGCAAATTGTTTGCGAGATGTTGTGACGTGCACTCCCATTTTTCTATACTCAGAAAATATTTATTTCACATGGTATGAAAGTTTTCAAATAAACACTTGTTATGTCTGAGTGCGAACCCAGACATTTTGTTTTTCCAAGAATTCTTTTTTCTTTCCTTCTCTCTTTCTTCTTTACGACTTAATTTGTCTGAAGTTTTTCTCGGACACTATTATTCCGAACACCAGCACATTTGCCATGGTTACTGACCTACCAGTGAAATTGTGCATATGGTTTGGAATATTCATGATGTTTAAAATTAAACAAATTAGGGGCAATTCAAATTTTAAAAGCGCCATATCTTCCAAACTATTGCACATAGACAGAAAATTTCAATGTGCATGTATAGTTTTATGACACCTGCCAATGTAATGGACAGTAGATAAAAGTTGTAGAATTTTAAATTATGCTAATTAGAAGTATTAAAAAACTTAAAAGTTGAATATCTCCAAAACTGTTATAGATAGAGATGCCATTCCAACTTCAATTTATAGGTTTGGGGCAAAGCCGCATCCAATGAACCATGAACCAAAGTTGTGAAATTTTAATTTCTAAATGCAAATTAGGTCAATATGCAAATTTTAATCTTGAATAGCGGCGAAACTTTGATAGTTAGAGGTGCCATTCCAACTTCAATTTATAGGTTTGTGACATAGCTGCAACCGATGAACCAAAATTGTAATTTATGCAAATTGGCTGAATACACAAAATTTAAATAGTGAATAACATCAAAACTATTATACATTGAGGTGCCATTCCAACTTAATTTTAGATTATGTTGTATTATTATGTCTGGGTGTGAACCCAGACATTTTGTTTTTCCAAGAGTTCTTATTTTCTTTCCTTCTTTCTTTCTTCTTTACCACCAGATTTGTCTCCACATATAATGGGCAGCAAATGAAAGTTGTAGAATTTTTAATAACGCTAATTAGGGGCATTGAAAAATTTAAAAGTTAAATATCTCCAAAACTATTATAGATGGATATGTCATTCCAACTTCAATTTATGGATTTGTGGCAAAGCCGCATCAAACAAACCATGAACCAAAGTTGCAGAATTTTAATTTATGCTAATAAGGCGAATATGACAAATTTAAATCTTGAATAACTTTAAAAGTATCATACATAGAGGTGTCAACTCCAATTTATAGGTTTGTTACATAGCCACATCGAATGAGCCATGAACCAATTTCAATTTATGTAAATTGGGAGAATATGCACAATTTAAATCTTGAATAGCTTCGAAACTATGATTAGTAGAGGTGTCATTCCAACTACCATTTGTAGGTTTTTAGGTTTTTAAAATTGGAATTTATTCAAATTAGATGAATGCACAAAATTTAAATATTAAATAACTTCAAAACTATTATACGTAGAGATGCCATTCCAACTTCAATTTTTCGGTTTGTGACATAGCCGCATCTAATGAACCACGAACATAAATTTAAGCATTTTAATTTGTGCAAGTAAGGCGAATACACAAAATCTAAATCTTGAATAACTTCAAACTATTTTACCTGGAGGTACTATTCCAACTTGAATTTGTAGGTTTGTGACATAATTACATCCAATGAACCATAGTTGAAGCATTTATATTTCTGGAAATTAGTCTTCCACACAAAATTTAGATTATGTTGAACACTGGTTTAGTGTAGCATTTCAAACTGTTCTCATTTTGAAGGCACCCCGACAGATTTGCTGTGAAGCAATTTTTTTTCTAGTTTACATTTTTTCTCTCTGAAATATTGCTCTGTACAGCTTGAGCTCAGCAGTGATCAGCTCAGTGAGGACTCATTTTAAGCAAGAAAGTGTAGGTCCTCTGAGCAAGGCCTGTTGACTCAGCCTTCCAGTTTTGTTCATGTTTTCGGCAACATCTTCAAAAATATTCTCCGAAATTGCGTGACCAATTGCTTCTAAACTACTCAGGCGCAGTTCTAGATATACCTACCTAGACCTTAATTTTTCAACCGGCGGCGCTACGATTTCTCATTTTACACAATTTTTTCCCCGCTATTTTTGACTTGTCCTCCCAAACTGTGTGTTGAGTTCTCTTCACACGTGGTGGGAATGTACCTGGACTCAATCTCCCCCAGATTTTATTACCATGTGATGCAGTTGGCATTTCCTGATTTTTAAAGAAGTATTAAAATTAGTAAGGGGGCAAATACATGTTAGTATTGTTTCTTGGGATAGGCCTACACACAAATCTGAAATATTGGGGAGTATATCGTGCTACTGGTCGATCCTAGACCCGTGATTACTAATAAACACTATTATGAGAGATCGTGTGGGGTTTCTTTTGGTTTTGGTAGTTTTGACCTTCAGTGAACTCCGTTTTAACATATTTATTCAGGAAAAAAGGCGATTGGGAAAGAGGGTACAGCCCTCCATGATCCCTTTCGCAAGACAAAGAGAAAGAGAAGTGGGGACAAGATACAACAATGAAACGGCACTATCAGAATGAACACCACTGCACGCAGACAGATAGAACGCCAACGCCACGTAATTAGACCTGTTGACAGGACAAGACGTCACAGACAGGGAAAGATAATGAGGTATGCCATCATGAACAGGCACTACTTCACCACCCGTAATGACGTTGATGTACGATTGTACAGCGTAAAAATATTTTTTGTTTTCTTGAAAATTACAGTTTTCAGAGCCAAATAATAACGTTTATACTGTGAATGGAACAAATGGAATTACCCTAGTTTGCAATCTATCTCGTTCCACTATAAAATTTCCACATTCGAAAAAGTAATGAAAAAGATCCTCATTTGCGGCACCACAGAAACACCTGGGTGAGTCACCGAGACCATTTTTAAATAAATCTGTTTTGAGCATGCCACACTTCATACGTAAACGGGCATGTAAAACCGCCACTTTTCTAGACCCAATGTAAAATAGTGGACTAACTTTAGGCTTATTTAGATTTAATTTAATCTTGAATTGGCCTAAAAATACGGCATCACGAGCGGCAGGTAGCAAATCGTTCCAGAGACGAACAGCTGAAGGAAAAAAGGATGCATTGAATAAATTAGTTCGTGCCCGAATTAAAGACAAATTCTATTCAAATCTCACATTATACCTGTTTCGATGCCTGACGGAAGTTGGCAATAGATCTGTCAAATATTGGGGTGCATCACCCTTGAGAATTTTGTAAAACATAATTTATTTACTTTTGCTTCTTCTGTCAAACAATTTTTCGAAACCAGATTCCTGATAAATTTGATTGTGACTCGTTACAGCTGTCGCTCCTGTAACGAGTCTTGCAGCTGCTAGATTGACTTTTTCTAGATTGAGTGAAGTTGACAGGTCAAACTGACTTATTGGCTCATATCTTGGTAACAGTGGATCCAGTAATTTCTCATTTCAACAGTAATGACTCCAGAACTGAATAAAGACTTTCATATTGCAAAAACGGATGATGTTCTAAGAAAGATCACCTTAGTATATCACCGAATCACTACAGTCTGTGCATCCAATGTCAACTGAGCACAGAATGGTCCCAGTCCCTTTGTTCTTATTTACTTTCTACTCTACAGAGGTCAGAGTCTTTTGGCTTCCAATCTAAAATCTCATTCCTACTGGTATCTAAAACATTTCAAATCCATTTTTACAAAATCCTCAAAAAGCATGGTTGCCTGCAAAACAGACCGACAAAAAGGGGGGGGGGGATTATACTTCACCGTGTAGTACAGATAATATGGAGCTTGGTCTGCTTCGGAGGCAACAGATATGGACACATTAAAACAAAAAATCACAAAGTATCATGAAAATAATGAGTCCAATGTCAGTTGTGGGACATCTGCAGTCAAACTGAGTATGTACAACCATTTTGTCCCCAGAGTTACCACAGTACCTCAGAAGGTGTTCAACATGAAACCAACATGAACTGACACGGACTTGGAAATGGGTCGTTTAACTTATGTTTTAAGTCTTCTTGTCTCATTTGGGAGGCTATCTTCAAATTACTTATTGAAAAAGTGCCCGTTCCTGCCTGTTATAGTCTGAAATAACGCAGTGCACTCCACCAAAACAGCTTTATATTGAAGCTTTGTCACCGATATACCCGATGGCTTTTATCTATATGTACAGGTCATGCTCGTACTCAATATTTGAGGCATATTTGTCCATAGTCCATCTTTATTTATTTATTTATTTATTTATTTATTTATTTATTTATTTATTTATTTATTTATTTATCTATCTATCTATCTATCTATCTATCTATCTATCTATCTATCTATCTATCTATCTATCTATTTATTTATTTATTTATTTATTTATTTATTTATCTATCTATTTATTTATTTACCCTGGGTAGCCCGTTCAGAGCGCAGCTCTGTTCTTCTGAGGGACCCAGCATACATCCAGATGAAATAAGGTAGTGTTGCATATATGTTTCCCATTTCAGCTAGGCGACTGGTGCCAAAGGTTGCAGGTTCGAGTCCCACTCGTTCCGAACATGAAACATAATCTAACAGTAATGAAACTTAAAGAAATCCAAAAGTGTTGATACTAAGACTATATACAAATAATTAAATCTACACGAATAAAACACTATCCATGTCTTAATTAAAGAATAATGTCATCTGAAAAATGGAAAGCCTGTGAAAAGGCGTCTTGTTGGGGTGGGGTGGGAGATGGGAGGTGAGGGGAGATGAGTGTTCAAAAGAGTTCAAGGTCATAGTATTTTGGCCAGCGAAGTAGAATTTTATCATTTACGCTCCGTGGTATCAGTTATTTGATTGATTGATTGATTGATTGATTGATTGATTGATTGATTGATTGATTGATTGATTGAGCTGCTGTTATACGGTGGGTGTTTGTCCGTCGTCCGTCCACACTCGCGTTTTCTATTTCTCCGAAACCGTCGGTTGGGTCCTCTTTAACTCCTGCTAAGGAGTCTTGTAAAGTCAAGATATCTTGCCAATTGCCTGTTTAAACCTTCATAAAGCCTGGCGGGTGAAGACTTTCATGCAAGTATACAATATGCTCTTCCCCTGTTAGTGCCTGCACCCGATCGAAGATAACAGCCTCAAGTATCCACTTTCGATTGTTCCATATGCTCATTAAAAATGAGCGAAATATGTGCAAAATATTCTTGGAATGATCATCACCTGGACTTTGTGGGTCACGCCCCGCATGCTTAGATTAAAACGCGTTTGACCTGTAGACTTTGTTTCATTTGCATGGATTTGTGCCAAATTTTTCACGGACAGTTGACTGTTTCATGCACAGCGTATTTGCATTATTTCTTTTATTTTATTTTATTTTAATTTTTTTTTACCAAATTGTGCATGATCTTAACGGTGCATGTTACTATCAAAGTCAGTTGGGTTCCTAAAACCTTGCCTCTAAAGCAGAAGCAGCTCAATATTATCTCTACTATACTTAGAAATGAGAAAACACGGAGATTGGTATGTTTAGCAAGCAACCTTAAATCCAAACTTGTACCATACTACCTGCTCTTTTCGGTGAATGTGGACGTTCTCTCTCTCTCTCTCTCTCTCTCTCTCTCTCTCTCTCTCTCTCTCTCTCTCTCTCTCTCTCTCTCTCTCTCTCTCTCTCTCTCTCTCTCTCTCTCTCTCTCACACACACACACACACACACATATGAACAAAGCAACCTCTGAAACGCGATTACATATGGCCACCTTGAACACAGTGTTCATGTGTTTTGCGTGCGCTTGGGAAATGTCCCAGAAGCTTCACGTATATCAGCTTTCCATGTTTTCCCAGGCTTTATGAAAGATGTTTAAAATTTTTACCCGGTATTTTTTTCAGTTGAACATAATTTTGATTACAATTATGAAAAGAAAATGTACAACTGCCAGACAAGATGGGCAATTAACCAATTACATCCCCCCTCCAAAAAAAGAACCCGTCATATTTATGACAATTAAAACAGAATTAACGTAATATATTATATAGTAAGTATAGGTACCTTGTGATCATGTGCATCGAGATTTCTTTTTAAAAAGCGAAAAGGCGAATACTACCTGTAGACTGAGTCAAATATACGACGGCTTCATCCAGAAATCTTTGTACTTTGATTGGGAGGAACGAAAAAAAAAACTTAAAAGTGTAATTTTGCACATTTCCAGTTTAATTGGATCTAAGCTGTAGTTGCTGGGTATTCTTTTCTTTTTTTCTTTCTTTCTTTCTTTCTTTCTTTCTTTCTTTCTTTCTTTCTTTCTTTCTTTCTTTCTTTCTTTCTTTCTTTCTTTCTTTCTTCCTTTTGTTTAGGATGATATAAGCTGTTCTTCGTGGAGTTTTTTTTTAAATAAAACTTCTGGATTCGTTTCAATCAGGTTATCTTCAAGTTCAAAATTTTTATTTTGAACATATAAAATTTAACTTAGATAACGGTCAACGTTAATTTGACGCGTGCTGTCTGTGTTTTGATAAAACAGTATGGATACTTCACACAGTGCAACATTTCGATATGCTTAGTCGTTCAGGCTTTGTTCAATGATATATATAAATATATACATATATATATATATATTCAATTCGATGTCGTGTTTGACAAAATCAACATGGTATTGACACATCTATCGGTACTTTTCATTTGATAAACAGAAAAAAAAACATGAAAAAAGACGGTCATGTTATTTTACAATGTAATCATTGGTTGGGGGTCAGAACGATCGCATCTCATTCTTCATGGTGAATCAATATAGATATGTATGTATATATATATATATATATATATATATATATATATATATATATATATATATATATATATATATGTGTGTGTGTGTGTGTGTGTGTGTGTATAATTTCCATGTCTATCTTGATATGGTTATTTATGCATAATAATAAGTGTATAGTGAGTCACATGTACACACTGAGTTTATTGGCTAGCTCATCCTCAGTTCAGAGCATCATGTTTTTAAAAAGCTCGCTCAGCGTGAAAAATCATAAATTAAATAAAACGGAAATTCTGAGCTAGTTCTGGACCACAGTGGAATGTCAGATGAACGAAGGACACAAGAAGTCTAGTTATACATGTATTTATAAGGTCTCTTCATGCGGAGTCCCATGTCATATGTATGTATGTATGTATGTATGTATGTATGTATGTATGTATATATATATATATATATATATATATATATATATATATATATATATATCCTTATGAGAACATCTTAACATCTCTAATAAGACCATTTGCCCATTAAATCTTATTATGTCTGTCAGCCCCATGGGTTGTCTTCATAGAGTTTTCATCCAATATAATTATGAGTGTGTTTCAAGTAGATAAATTGCCATTTTCTTTTGGTGAAATATGCATCCATTAAAAATGGACATGCTTCTGTTTCAAACAAGAATATTGATATTTCCATTGCCGTTTTACTTTTTTATTTTCAGCAATCATATACCTATATTAGAAATATACATAAGGGCGTGTTGATACAACCATGTGTATTTCTATTGAGGTATTCATACAGACGTCTAAATGTATCAGAATAAACATATATCTATTACAAAAAGTGTACTCTTACATTTGGAATACAATTGAATGTATCTGTAACAAGGTTCTTCACACTTGCAGGCCAAAAACAATTGAACTTTTTTCCGCGGATAAATCACAGATAAGTAAATATACCATAAATAGAGAAAGCCGTTTACTTGATTACCAGTTATAAGTTCCTCGTCATCCACACTTGGTAACTTTTGTGAAAACAAACTTACAATGGAAAGGTTGCAATGGAATGGCCTGAGACGGCCAGTCCAGTTTGTTGTAGGGTACTCCTTTTGACCTTTTACATTGCAAGTTTGTTTTGACAGGAGCCACTGAGTGTGGATAACGATGGGAAATAAATTCTAGTAAATTCAGAACGTGACAAATACGGTCACCAATATCACTTTGAAAGTCAGTGCACGCTCGTTATCCAAATAAGTCGAAATATTTGCTCTTTTCTGCTGACAGAAGCAAAGAGTGATTACTCTTGAAATGAAAAAAGTAACAGCAACAAAACATGTTTAGCAAATTGTTGACAGGAAACGCGTCTGTCCATCGTGGTTTGTTTGAAAGTTGCGTTGTTTTAGCAGCGTGCCCTTCACGTGATCTCAAAGGATAAATATGGATCGTTGAGAATTTAATGGTGCCCGAAGCTGTGACATTGTGAAAACATAGATCATCTTAAGTGTTCAGCCACATTAAACTGCATGTATTTCCACGCACACTTATAGTGCAACATGCTAGCCATAAATATGGAAAATTTCAAGAATTCAAAGTCACTGACACATAATACATTTGCATGCAGCACTATCGATTTCAATGCATATATACATTTTACCAATATATTTTTTCTTTCTTCATTCAAAGGGGTACTTTACTTTGCACTCATTTTTTTCTTCAACGCAATGTATCGATCAACAGTTGTTTAAGGTTTGGCATTAGGCTGGTATATACTTTTTTCTGAAACAGTAGTTGTACTGTATTTATTACCTGTCCTGTCCTATACATTTTAGGTATTGAGAAACCATCCATTATTACTTTTTTACATTTATTGCAATTATGAGATTCGGAAGAATGGTGTTTATTCATTTCATGTAGAAATGTATAGAGCGGCTCTGCAAGTTTCAGCGTCTACGCTGTTTTAGTTAAGTTAATCGGCACTATTATTTGGTTAAATGACAGAGCAACAATATACACATCATCCAAGAGAAGCTTAAAACAACCCTCGATAACGAAGATATCTGAGGATTCTCTTCAGAATGCAATGTTCTATAGGTTTGTACAAGGTCACTTATATGTAGACTATATATTACGAGTTATCTAAAGTCGATAGCGGCATGGAGACAAAATAATGAGAATTTTCATCACGGAGAAATATCGAAAATGCAATCTGTGAGTATTATTGGTTACTTTCCCATATAGATGTGATTACTGTATTGCAATGTGGAGTTAATTCCCTAACTTATGCAAGCATTAAGTCTGTACACAAGAATCATAGACCCAGGGAGACCCTTAGGATATTTAGTTATACATATATGCCGAAGATGCAGACCTGTTTGTTAACGGCGCCCCTCACAATGTTCATGAATAAACTTGACCATTTCAAAAGTAATTCAGTCAGGAAAGCTATGCATGCCCGGAAGGAACATATTAGTTATTTATATTTATAGGCCTATAGCAAATTCACATCGAGTTGATAATTTTGTTCTTAGCCACGTGAAAATTTCAATGCGCAAAAAGGACAACGACATGTCAATATCTTTGTATCCATAGCCTACAGTTTATCAGTTTCGTAGACAATGATAATAGCGTGACGATCACTATTCTTATTTGCATTCCATATCAGAGATAATATTGCAGTATCAAACCAATCAAAAGTTCAGTTAATGTATAAAAGATATATTGCAATGCTTGGCCAGAAAATGGTTGCAATCATAACCGTGGGTGTATCAGATCCAGAGAAGCATTAATTATACTTATGGGCTGTAGGGGTCGTCTTGCGCCAGATCAACCACACGATACGCCGTTTTCTCACATCCATGCCAAGCACTGTAAAACTCCTTTCCGACGTGGCTTTCCCTAATAGTAATACTATTTAACAGATTAATGCTTCCAATTAATCAAGCTGAATGTGCACTTGAGTACAATACATGTAGTCTTAAAAAGGTGTCTAATTGTCCATCTGGAACTCGATCTCACAGCTGAATAGTCAAGAAACGCACATAAAATACAACGGTCTGATGTAAAAAAAAAAATATGATTTTATACAAACAGCTTTTTAAATAGGAAATATTTGTTTAAAAAAAAGAAAGCCATGTCATTATGATTTTACGTTTTCTCTTTTTTACCTATGGAATTTTGAATAGTTGGCCCAATCTGACGGTCATGGTGAGAAAATCGCAGCCTCGTGCATAGAATTTGAATAAATCTGTCTGACGGCAGATTGTAATACGAGCCATAGCATTGTTTGTATTTTGCCATGTCAAAACACGGTCGAGTCAGGAGTGTATCGCACGTGGCTTGCTCTCGTTGTCTTTTTTCCCCCTTGAAATTCATAAGTGATGTGCGGATGGCTCCCCCACACTAGCGAGCTGATGTTGAACATGCTTGGTAGCTTTGTGCTCTTGTCTTTGTACATGATACTAACAAGTTCAAGACACGTTCAACACCAACAGCTAGTGCCTGAGGACATCACATTGGATAACGGTACATACTTGAACTTCAAATTCCAATCAGAACGTGACGAGCCAAAGTAATATAGCCTAAACTGACTTGCTCTATGGACGACCGAATGACACACGTGCCTGACAAGAAAAATGCTGTTGCACCAAAGAAAATATTTGAAACTCGTCGAGAAGGTGCAGCACATGCAAAGAAAATGCGAGCAAAAAATGAGATTGAAGATCAGCAGGTGCGGACTCCCCAAATGGCAATTAGCTATGGGCAATGAAATCTTTGAAGTCATTTTTCGTGGAAAGTTCTAACGCGCTGGCATCAGGCCCTGTGTTTTATAAAATCACTTTGCCGTGCAAATAAAATGTTCAAGGCAAGTAGGAGACTGAAATTGTCTGCTTTACACGTGCGCGCAAATTGCCCAGCTTTGACTCAGTGACGATGTGGTGTTCCCTATGAGCTGGGCGACATCCAAGCTGGCGCAGAACAACATGACCACACCAACATATTTATTTCCCTCTTTAAAATAATCCTCTGTTTCATCCCTAAAAAAAATCATTTTAAACCATAAATGAACAAACATCCTAAATTAATGAAGAGGAAAAGAGCGGGGGCTGCCATGAAAAGCCGGGATGTCAACATTCAAACTGTTTTTCAGCGACAAGTAGTGAAGACCATCAGGGAAACAAAATTATTATCAAAGAATATAGCATCAAATACTCAATTCAGATGAGGGGACACACACCGTAAATTGGTCATATTTTCAGAGACTGTCCCTGATGGTGCGAGACAGTTGGCATCTGTGTAAAAGTATCCACTAATATGTCTTTCAATGAATGACAACTGACTCTACCGTCATTCATTTATCATCTACCTTATTCATTCATTCATTTCGGTCCAGACAAGCTGGGAATACGGGAATAGTCGCTTTAAAGATCCTTTGCTCTAGCAAATTGTCCTTAATATTACACTTTCACAAAATCATTTTGCGTGAAAATTCTGGGGACCTGTTAAGATCACATGACCCTGCAGTAAACAGTTTTCTTCAGCACAGTCCCGATGCATAGTGGTAAGCTGTTAACTCATTCCATACCAGTCCCTGATTTTTCCGTGTGTTAACTTAGATTTTAGATGACAACTGCATATTTAAATTCTTCATTAAGAGAGCTATTGTTCAAGTACCAACATGTCTATAGTCTTCAGTCAGTGGTTTTGGTACTGCCTGCAGCATGACTTGTCAGGCAGTGCCAAAACCACGGACCAAGGTCATTCACCATAGTATGGAATGAGTTAAATCAGTCCTTTAATATGACGATCTATGGGGATACATTTCATTAAATTATAGAATACCAATGAACAAACTGGCACAAGGAGCCAACCAATGGTATGATCCTACTTATGTTTTGTCTGTTTTTAATCGTGGCCAACCTAGAAAAGCAAGATGTTCCCCTTTCTTGGCTGTTGAGCAATCCCCAAATATATGGCTCCCCTTTCATCTCTGTGGCAACCAGTAACTACTGCTCTGCTGAAAAAATAAAAAGGGGGCGGGGGGGGGGGGGGGATGACCAGGGCTCCCCTGGTGATGCCATCTACCAACCACAGTAGTTTTGTACTTCACTGGCAAATTAAATACGTTCTATCAAACTAGGTCTACAGGAAACAAAACAGCTACAATCTAGAATTACAGGTGAAATTGTGCAATTGACTTGGAATAGTCATGACGCCTAAAATATGCAAATGAAATTCTAAATGTCTCGTATCTTCAAAAGTTTGATAAACACAAAATTCCATTACCTACCAATGTTTGTGTGAAGTGTGCATCAAATGAATATGACCCAAGATACAGTCTTTAATTTTATGCTAATTTAAGATACTAAAAAATTAATATTTTGAAAGGTATTATACATATAGATGCACTTTCAATTTCTCCCTCCAGCTCTGCGAAGGTGTATATGCAATGAATATATGACCCAAGTCAGTCTTCACCCAAAATAAATTTATGCCAGTTGGCGGCAATTAAAATTTTAAATGTTGAACTATTTCAAAATCATGATATAGATCTCATTCCAATTCCACCTATAAATTTTTGACACAGGTGGATGTAATGAAATTATGACCCAAGTCCGTCTTTAAATTTATGTTAATTAGGAGCAATAAAAAATTTGAATGTTAAACATCTTAAAAGTTTTATAGCTGGAGACGACATTCCACTTTCACTAATAGGTTTGTGATGTAGATTTATGCAATGCACAGTATGTCAACATTGTGACTTTTAAAATTATCCTAATAAAGTGAATTTAAATTTAAAAGTTCAGTATCTGTAAAACTATCATAGACGTACTTGTGATTTTGAATTTCCACACTTATGTTATTTTAAGGCACACCTAAATAAAATGAAAAGTTGAAGTTGAAATTATACTAATTGAAAATTTGAAATACACAGTAGTTTTGAAACTCACTGACAAACTGTAAATTTAAAGTGACTTTAATGTAGAACCATAGCAAGCTGGTAACATTTGCAAAAAAATTTTCAGATACACTCTGGTTCAAGTAAAAACCTAATTTTCGTTTCTAGTTGAAACATTGGTTTCTCATCAACCAAAACTTGTGCCAGTTTTGTGTGCTCCTGGTCACTACACATGTGAAACAGATAATTCAACAATAACTGTGCATTCCTCACTCATCCCAAATTTTGTATCTAGAGTAAAAATGGCTCTGTGTCCAAATACTGTATTCATTCCAATTGTAGCACACATACCAACAGAAACAAACCCCACCTTTCTCATTTGTTAAAAAAAAAACAACACAATATTAATTTTCCTTTTTTAAATATTGATCTCTGTTGAAAAGAAAGACAGTACTGAAGGTGCCATTAGCTTTCCAAACTTCACACACTGCAGACTACTGTTATTATTTTGAGTTGAGAAGAAAGTAACTTATACTGTGTCTCAATCATCAGGTTGGATCCAGGACTTGTTTGCATTGTCATGTCATTGTACTTTTGGAAGGAATACGGTAATTCATGGAAAAACTTTCACCCATGTACTAACATGTCTAGTCTTGTCAGTGTTTTTGTCATTGCAATGCAAAACAAATGCCACAATTCAAGGTTGTAATCACCATAGTATGCAGCAAGTTACTAAAAGATGGCAGTTCAGGTTAGGTGACGATATATGTCATTATAATCATAAAAGTACAACACAAACTCACTGAAATCTTTTATTTGACTACTTTACTTTTAAATACCAACTTTGCCAGACATCAGTGCAAAAATTTCACTCCACAATACAAAAATACATTGGCAATATGATATCAAAATATGCATGACCGACCTTGTGCGGAATGGGTGTTTGCAAATGCGCTCATGTGAATCTAACAGCAGCAAGGAGAGAGGAGGGTAGGGAAGGTATAGTAAATAGGCGTATATTTATATATATATATATCTTATATTTATATATTAAAGTTAGGCTGCATCATGACACATGTGACTACACATATTGACTAGGCTATTTAATATATAGTTATAGGCTGCTCTATAGGAGAAAGGTGGGGGGTGGGGGTGGGAGTGGGGTATCAGCCTTCATTTCCAATGGCACAAATCACATCACAAGCTCCACCAGAATGGACACCACAGGCATATATGTGACTTACATATAGGCATGTGGAACCTTGTCCTTTAGGCACATTTATTCCACATAAGCTTGTGAGGTGTTCTTTGACATTGGAAGAAATATCTGAACTATTTCCCTTACAGCAAAGTCAGCCACATTCACTTAACTCACACAAATACAGAATATATTATAACTTGTCTGACTTTTAACATAAAAAGTAAGACTTCCACAGCGTAGATTCCCTGATATTCGGAAAGGCTTTCCAATTTTTTTTGTCAACATTAATTCCCAGTGTGGTTCTTTTTCCCTTTTTCTTCTTCTTTTTTTTTTTAAATACTGCATGCAAACAATAGGACAACTACCAGTACTAATCGCATCATGTACTTTTTCAAGTGTAATTTAGTACAATATTTTCACCACACACGCACACCTACTGTAATATCTGACACATTTATCGTTTGATATCAACACAGATGAATATTTGAATCTTTGGTATATAAACACAGACATTGGCAGGCATATTGACGCCATGTTAATATGCCCAGTTAAAGCAGCCTCTTCATGGCCATGAGGACAGTGTTATAATGTGCACCCCTTAGTTTATACCCTTGGTGCATGGATTTAACATCCCTGGGATACTGTTCACACCAACACACACAACCACCACAACATACCAACATCTGCTACTGAGCTTTTTTGGTCAATTGGGCAAAAATAGAGAGAGAGAGAAAAAAAACTGTAGGTTGGTTTAACAGAAGTTGGTATAAACTTTTGGTTGCTGCATGAACCAAAGATTTATCAGTTTGATAACTAAATTGCAGACCACACCTCACCCCCTGGCATAGACCACACCATGAAGTGCTAGATCAACTGGTATTCATAATATAACGTACACTGTACACCCCTCTTGGCCTGGAGGCCCCTAATTTACTGTACGACCCTTGTATGCTTTTCCCTGCAGCTTGCTTTGTTTGCTATGTATAAATGAGGTATGGGTTTGGCATGACAGCAGTGTGAAGACACATAGAACTGCTAGACACAGTACGACCTACCCGAAGCTACACCACAAGACCCTTGTAACAGTCCACAACAATCTTTCCTGCAGTCTCAATAAAAACATGCAGCTTTTCATCTAAAGGCCTCTCTGGCCCATACCTTGGCACCCAGCATTTACCCACCATTTCCTCCTGACGTTGCTTGTAGGCGTGTATGCACCTCAACAAAGGGCACTCCTACAGTCTGCCAAGAAAATTACTATTTTTGGTTACTTTGTATCAAGGGACGGGTTGTGATACATCTGCATATTTTGTACATCTTTGGATTTAGACTTTACAACAACTATATTATCATACCACAAATACAATTAGTATCCTTCTTTAACAACACAAAGAGTCGAAGCACAACTTTATACCAGTGATCAGCATTCTGTAACAGTCTAAGCACAGGTCATTTCGAAAAATTGTTTCAAAGTTAAAACACTTGAATGGTTATTACAGAAGGGGGCAAAAATGTGGCTGCAATGTCAAAAAAAACAAAAACAAAACAAAACTTTTTTTTAACTCTTTTCCAATCAGAATATGACTGACTCCACAATTTTCCTGCTTACTGCGGGTATTTAGGCACCCTGAACATGCTGAGCAAAGCTGCTGACTGTATGTAACTTTCATCAGTTCTCCCTGAAACTTAAATCAAAACAACAGGTGACAATACACACTTCAAGCAAAAAAATATAATTCAGTCATCACTCGAAGATGCCAGCCACTGACTGGCTTGACTGGAAAAGAGTTAAAACTAGGATACCATTAGAGGTTCATTATTAAAAAAACAAAAGACAGAGACAGAGAGAGAGAGAGAAAAAAAAGAGAAAGAGAGAGCTTTCTGGAGGCTGAATACGATGCAGCTCCTTTCACAGTTCACATCGTGTGAGGTAGACCATTAAAACAACATCCGTTTCTAAAAATGTCACGTTTTGTTTCCAATTATGATTTGACAACAAAATTTAGATACCTACTATGTACCTGTAATATACATCAGGTAGCAAGTGTCTTTGGGAGCAAAATATCTCCTATCCATCAATAATCAGTTCCTGAAGATTTTGTGATTGTGATGTCTTAAAAAAAGAAGAAAAAATTAATGTATTTTCTACAAAAACTTGCCAGGTTTCAAACACAACGTCATTGGTGGGAAAACCCTGCGCTCAGGGATTAAGCAAAAATTAGTATCACCTGGTGCAGTTATGAACATTATAATTTGTATTTGACCTTGCACAGTGGAAAATTGATAATTGTTTTCTTAAAACTGAAAATAAAAATTTGCAGTCACACAAAACAGAAAAATAAAAAATAAAAATTGCCTTGGCCATATTTAGTTGGTGCATTCAGCCATGGTAGGCTTTCATTGTTCTGAGCAGTGTGCCCCAGCCATCACAAACAACATTTGTGCACAGCAGAAACTCAAAGAAGAGACAAAGACCTTGCCTTCTTTAGGAATAAAGCATACCACTTGTACACAAAGGCTTCGGTTACACGCTTTGCCTCCTCCCTGGAGCAGTATCACATATCATAAACTTTCCTTTGGATTGATGTGCACACTAAAGTCTGCTATATACCAACCAGCTAATGGTCAGATAGTATCAACATTACTGCCGGATGACTCAAGCTCATGATCATAAGACATGCTAAAAGAATCTTTGGTTTTGTGTTAATATGGAACAGTTACATGTTGCCACCCCTGGTACAATACACTCAACCATGTGCTGTCGTGCACACATGTATACATATGCACAATTTACTGCTGCAGTTGCAGGAAACTGCATCATTTGACCTCTGAACTTTGTGACCTCTTTTGCCCCTGGATTTTTCATTCCATCAGCTGGAGTTCATATGGTGAGATACTGGCCCATTGCCGCATGATTACATATACATATTTTCAGCTCGAAAAACACAAGTAGCTAGCTACAAAAATATACCATAGTAACAAAACGTTTCTTCCATTTCAATGAATTGTGAACCTCCTTACAAATAATAGATGCTATTCTATTAAAGCTATTTGAGACAAAATCTTTCATAACAACATTTAACAAAAACCGGCTTCACACATTTAGACCCAACTTGACAAAAGTTTGCTAGTGCTGGATGTAGTTGAACATTTTCACATATAAAATACAAACGGCTTGATGCCTTCACTTGGTAAGATTACTTGGTTGGCTTATATACTCCATGTCCAGTAACATTTAACATACTTCAACAAGGTTCAGGAAGCAAGAACACTACTTCAGCCAGTGGCCCATGTCATGGTTAATTTCATGGCACAGTCTGTTTATATTTGCAGCCCCAAAAGTAGCTTGGTGTCTATCCACATTTCTGCATACTCCCATGCAAATAATAGGGGTGTTATGATAACTACCAGCTGCATATGATACATGTAAATTAGGATCAACTCATTGCCTCCCCAAAATACATGCATATTATAAGGTCGTTGTCTTCTTTTACTGCTACATTATGATCATACAATAGGACAGTTTGTTATCACCACTCATAAACATCAAGCAGTACTGAAGTCTATGTGATAAACACAAATTAAAAATACAAGTTTGCATTATTGGAGAGGCAATGAGTTAATAAGCCTCAGATTACTGAGCTGGCTGTAATTAACTACCTCTCTGGGGGGTAGATAACCTGCAACCTCCACACATCTGCTCTGCTTGAGCAGACTGCATATGTGTATAGACATAATACATTAATTTCATTCATGATTGGTTATTATCTCACAAGTGACATTCTCTTTTTCTCATAAATACCTTCATTCATTCTCTGCTTACAAACTAGTGATCATGGACCCGGCCAAGAGTGCTCATCCTCTTCTATTCACTTCAATACAGTTTCAGTTGTTAAAAATGTATGGGCTCTACATGGCTACATTTGTTTCACATACATGTACATATGATCATAAATTAAAAAATACAATAATTGTGACTCATATAAATATGTACACACACATCCGCCTGGTCAGAATCAGCCACGGAGAAGGACCACTCCTTCTATTTCACATTTAACAAGCTACAGCCCATTCTAAAAATTAGTCATTAATTTGGAATATAATGGTACATACATACCTGCCACACCGAATGTAAAATTCTTCAATGGCAGTCGGTGGTGATTATTTATCACATCCACAACATGACCAGAACATTACAGTACTTCCAGAAAATAATGTGCAGTAATAAAAAATATTGTAATTAAATAAGTTGTGAAACTATTGGGCAAGTTTCCAACTTTGAAAAGCTGGAAATGCTGAGTGCACATTACAGTCAAGACAAGCACAGCTACAACGCTGAACAACTGCTCAGGATGTATATAGAATAACAAACTATGCCACAAGTAATTTACATATATTATTGATAAGAAAATGTTTAACATGCATACATGTACTGGGCGAGTGACTCACTACTACAAGATTATTCTTGTGCATTCATTTATTTATGTAGTATACCAAAATCTTAAATATATAATATCACCATGTAGACTTGGTATGTAGTGTCACAAATTCAAATATTCCCATAGAGAGTTATCACTGGTTTTAAGAAACAAAATATTCCCTGCAACAATTCGTTCCAATGTACACATCAATCCTTCACAGTTATCTAGTACCTATCATATAATACAAAAAGTCTGCATGCTACACAAATAGACAAGAGATAAAAAACAAAGTTGGTGATAAATTAACTTCGATGAATTTGGTCTCATAACATTTACATTAAAAATATTAGAATCAACAGTGTTGAGTGTGTCTGTGCAAATTTTTGGTTGTGGTTTGGCTTAGGAGTGGGGCCTGTGGCAGATTCTGAGCAAGGTGACTGTGACATTAATCTCATTATTTCATCCTTGAATAAATTAACTTAAATACAATAGCTTTGGTGATGCACTCACAAATCACAGACCTTGGAATTGGCAAACATAAATATGGCTAAAATGCAGAGTATAAATAGCAAATTCAGATGAATACATAATCATACAATTTATTAACATGTCTGCTAAAAATGTGCTTTGTGTGCCATGAGCGAATAAGGTTTGAGTGTCTGGATAATAATGATGAACATGCAGAATATAATCATAATAAAGCAGCAGAATTTACACTTTACACAAAATATCTGTTGGCCCTCTGGTGGCTGACTGAGGAACAAGAGACAACCCTCTCCCCTTTGGCTGCTTGTGTGATTTCTCTTGTCACTTGAAGGCCATTGGGCATAAAATGCCCATGCATACCCCATGCTCATTTGTTTGTCATTTGTTACCCTATTGCTCTGTGCAGGAAGAGTTATCTCCCCAACATATATACTGCCATACACTAGAGCAACCCAACCAATATGGACACCTAATATTTGACATGAAATTAAATATTTGACTGAAGAATATTTTGGAATAATTTATTTCCCTAATGCACAAAGGGCCCATAAAGCGTGCCAGAGAAGAGCGCTGTCATTTTAACAAGCTTACAACATGGGATCAATGGTGCCCAGCCATGTTGTCTTTTGTGTGGCAAAATGCTATCTTCCTACCCTATGCTACAAGCTGCCTGTGTTTACTCTGTCAATCAGCCCTTTAGTCAGACACCCGGCTGCAATATCCTCTTACTGTAGCCATACATAATTTTATAATTTTCAAAACAAAAACAAAAAAGAAAAAAAAAATGAGAGGAGACTATGTATGGAAACTCTGACAAAAGGTGAAATATGCAGCAACACAGCCGACTGTTCAGACAAATATGTAAGAGCAAGTGAGCGTGGCTTTACCCCAGTTTTATCACATGCCTGTACAGTCTTTTGCTCACATTCTTGAAAGATTGATACACTTAAACCCAGATTTCATATGTAAATTGTGACTCATATTGCTGGCTATCACCCACCTATATCAATATCAGGTTCTTGTGCCAGGCCAGACTTAACAAATGTTTGTTTAAAGATCAAGTACATGGCATAATTACCAGGTCTTCTCATTTGCCTCCAAAAATCACCATATGGGGAATTCTGGGGGCTCATAAATAATGCTCACTGTCATACAATCTATCTGGCCAGCCTGATGTGTGCCATGCACAGTGGAAAGGTTCCAGGCTGGACTAGTGTGCTTCAAATACTTCAATGTCAAACAGATGTGCAAGTTAAATATAAATAAGTCTTGCCACCAAACAAAACATAAATAGAAAGTTTTTATCTCTACAGGCTGCATTTTGTGAACACACAAGAGAAAATGTAAAAAAAAACTAACATTTTGTGAAAACACACAAATTAATATTTGAAAAAAAAAAAAGAGATAAAGATACAAAGAGACACACACATATTTTGATACTTGAATTGCAGACTTTAGTAGCCAGGCCTGCTGGACCATCATGAATTAGAGCCCACTCTTCAGCGACCTCCACCAAATATGGCTGGCACTTCTAAATTTATACCACAAGCAAAGCATCAGAAAAACAGCCAAATATATCCACTCTTGTTTAGGCAACTTTTTGGCCTAGCTATTTGCATGTGTTGAGAAGCCACTCAAGGAATTCCTAGGATGTCCCACTACGGCTAATTTTCAACGCCTCCTACAAGTCTATTTCCACCATTTAGAAATCTCCTGAGACATTTTGTTTACTTTCCAAGATGCCTCCAACTTTCTATTCTACTATCTCATTCCCAGGTCTTCAAAGACAAAGTTAGGACCATGCCAACGTATCTTAGATGATAGAATCTATTCCATCTGAATATACACTTCTGAAAATCTGACATGAAAAAAAAAAAAAGTGCCAAGAGATCATAATTTATGCCGTAAGTGACCTGCATATCACATGTCATCTATTTCTGCTTCAAAACTAAATCTTCTCTAAATCGAAGACTACCAATGTCACTGATCGTTTGGATTTAATTTCCACAAGTTAAAACAAACAAACAAACAAAACAAAACAAAAACAAAAAGAAAAAAAGCGAAAGGGAGCAGTTTCTGGTGTTCACAATGGTGAGCAACTAAGATCATATCATGTTCTTCATATCTTGAATTCCTGAATTATCAATCATGCCCAGGATTGAGCCCAGCACTAGGGAAAGCACTCTGTTGTATAAATAAGCAAGTGCTGGAACTTTGCCCTACAAATATGCTCCATGCTAAATCCATCCATGCAGTCCTTAAACTTTGCAGGAGAATTTGAAAATGGGGGCATCTAGGGATTGCCATTTCTAGGCCTGTACAATGTATAAATGCAGGTATTGCGATAGTAATGCCCACCTACTGCAAAAATACAAGCTACATTTCTACATCTTCCAGTCCATTTCTGAGCACTCTACTTTCATCCTTCCTCATGAAATAAAGTGCATACATCTGTCACCCGTGAAGTATTGTTAAATTTATCTGCAGCAAAGTCGTGACTCTTTCGAGCTGGAGCAATAACTGCAGCTTTGTAATTGGGAGTGGTCATGATAAGTACTGGTGCTCTTCTAAATAGTCCTAATTTTCACTACAATTGACAAGATGCACTGGCATAGATATATGAAAAAAAAAAATCTAATGCACAAAAATTTTCAGACTACATGTCCACAAAATCTGTATGTACTAAATATAATAATGCCCCCTACATGAGATATTCTTGTCCTGAAATTGATGAGGGTCTCTATTTTTGAGCATTCATCACATCACAACCGTTGGCCATGCTGTCAGCCTGGCAAACTGTCAAATCTACAAAAATGGGGCATCTTTAAAAATTCACACTTAAAAAAATACATACAATAACATAATAAAGCAGAAGGAAAAACTTCCCAAAGTTTTTGACAGGACAAATACTTCTCTGGAAACAAAAAAAAATGAAATGAAAGGAAAAGAAAAATACAGATTAAACAGATTCTACATTAATTAGCTGTATTTAGGTCCCTGCATGCATTAGATCACTTTTGTAAATGTATGCTCGGAACTTGGATTTCTCAGATGTATACACCCCCTCCCATTCCCGCCCTGCAACAGCTGCTACTAAAGCACACCCTTCTTATCAGAGGCCCTAATTCACAACAGTCCAGCATACTCAACATTGTCAGTGACAGTGAAAACTGAGATTCAATAATGCTAACATCTCTGTGATCATCTCTGACACACTAACAATCATGCCGGCACACCACCAGCTTCCTGCCTGGCTTCTCAAGGTGGTAACTCCCATACGTGGTACCATCCCAGCATCTATATATATATATATATATATATATATATATATATGTATACAATATACATACCAACCACAGTTATAATCCTTTTTAATGGTAATATTGCACTTTAAAATAAAATAAGTGTGACCCTAGGCTACATAGCCACTATATAGAAATACATGAAGTATTTGGTGAATCACAAAGCTTATAATGTAAGCATGAAAAATCTCAGGGAGAGCTGGGGAGTCAGGCAACTGGTTTAGTCCTTTGGTCAGCTGCTCAATGTGAGAGCCTCTTCATCTCCCTACCATACAAACAATAGAATCACCTGACTCCTTAACTCCTGGATTTGCTTTTTTTAATCGTTTTATTTCACTTTGGCAATACTGACCATAGTGGGCCCTGAATCAAAGGCACAAAATTGCACAAGTATACATGTGACTTTCTGTAGCGGTGAACACTTTGCTTGTGCCGACTCTACAACTGCCTGATTTGAATTAAACATATACAAAAATATTTATGCCATCCATTGTCCAAACGTCTAGTGCCCTATGTACTGATAACAGAAACACTACTACTAATAATAATCATCTGTATTGGGATTCCCAACACATATCATGGCTTTTGCTAATGCAATCATATCCTTGAGCAAACAATTTTGTGAGATAGATCACGTATAAGCTCAACATATGAAATGTGTAAGGTAGAAAGCCTTGGCGCCCACATACATATATATAAATTCTAATGTTAAAGCCAGCATCAATTAGTGTTGGTGCCCTCACCTTCACTTGTCTGTGGGCTCGAGGGTAAAGCTCACGGTTACCGTATCATTGACCTTGTTCCGTACAGGCAGATACACCATTGAAGGAACAAAGTTTCCTGAATTCTCCTGAATCATGAACGGCTGCATGATGAGTGAAGCATTCGCGTTGAGGTCACGAGGCGTGGCGTAACACACTGGCAGTTGACCCTCCCCATCAGCAGGATCAGTGCATCCAGAAACTTCTTCATTTATGTCTCCATTCTGATTTACAAGATGACTTTGGATCTTTGAACGCATAGCCAGGTCATGTTTAGCTTGCTTGTTGTAAACAAGATTGGCCATTCGTCGCATTCCTTTACGTTTCATGTGGGGCCCACGAGCTTGCACATGTGGATGCGATGTGCGAATGTGGACCTGGCACTGTACACGTGAAACAAAACGATCTTGGCAGTGGGCACAACGGTATTTTTTATGACGATGACCAAGAACATGGTTCACAAGAGCACTTTTAACATGACTCTTAAGGAGCTCCGAACCATCACCATTTGTGGGTTGCGCTGCATCTTGCTTAGCGAGACATATTCTCTTGTTTTGAAGCTTATTTCTGATGTTTCTTTGATATTTTCTTTTAAGATGAATACCAATGTCCTTAAGAGCCGAACCCTGTCTCATGATTGGACTCTCTTCATCCTGGGCATCTGTTTTCACAACAACCTGGCCTTCATGATCCTGGATCATGTGCAAATGTAAAGTAACTGTCTCCCCAAAAAGCATTCCACATATATCACACTTTTGTATGTATGTATCTTTATCTGATGTAGGGTTCTCCAATGGTAAGGGTGGTTTAGATTCACTTGTTTCTCCACTCTTTGTTTTTACCTCAGGCTTTGAAGAAACAGCTGTGACTTTTTGAAGTGTAGTAGGCATAACTTCACTTTCATTTTCTTCCACAATTACATGTGCTGGTTTCATTGGAGGCTGAACCAACTCACTCACAGAGTGTTTTTGTGGTGTACTGACTGGGCTGCTAGAGCTGCTGCTCAGTCCACTATCTGCTGAGAACTGTGTGGAGTTAGCAGGTTTTGATGGACAAGGTGGTCCAATTTCCTGGGATATACCATGCTTGTTCAGCATGTGAGTCTTCAAAAAGTACTTATTACACAATTCTTTGTTACACAATGTGCACATCACACGTGTTGTGTTTATAGGTTCCTTCCACTTCCATGTGCGCATTTCACCATTTGGTGAGGGGGCCATGCTGGGAGATAAGGTGGGTACAAATGAAGGTATTGGCAATGGTGCAGATGTGACACTTTGGGGTGGTGGTGGCGGTGGTGGTGGTGGTGGTGGTGGTTGCACTTTTTGAGAAGATCTTATTAATGATGGTAAGGATTTTTGACAATGTGGTTTTTGTGGAGTCTTATTATCCACTTTTATACCATGAATGTTCAATTTATGTGTCTTGAGGAAATATTTACTGCAGAATTCTTTCTTGCAAATTTCACAATAGGCCTCAGGGTCAATACCCATTTTTAGAAGTTCATCATTTGTTGGTTTCTCTGTGACCTCGTTGTTACTTTGTGTGTTTTCTGAACCACTGTCCCCATCTGTTTTTTCAGTGTCCGGCTCTGGCTCAATGCCATGCATCTTCTTTCTGTGATTTTTTATGTACTTGACACACACCTCTTTGTTACACAACTCACACATAACACGATCAGCCATTTGGGTACCAATTAAATTCATAAACATTGTACCACTACCAAGGTTGTTCATTCCTTCCATTCTTCCGCTACCATTAGTACCCTGTACAGCTAGCCTCTCTTTCTCAAAGATCTCGTGTAATTGTTGACGTATATGCTCTTTTGTTTCTATGGCATCCATCTCTGCTTCGGTTTTGATATCTTTACCGTCCAAACCATTCTGATCTTTCAGTTTAACATCATGCATGTTCATTTTGTGAATCTTTAGCACATACTTATTTGCAAATTCCTTGTTACACATATCACATGTAACTTCACCCATTTCCTGTGCCATTTTTTCCTTTTCTGCCTTCTCATAGGCACTAGCTACAGAGCCGTTATTTTCCTCTTTGGGCTCGTTTTTTATGTGAGCTGGGAGGGGCTGCCTTGATCCTGATGTATCTACATCTGAAACAGGCACATTGGAGCTTTCTGAGGTATTCTCGGACATATAGGGCAACAACATTGCTGAGTCCGATCGAGTTAAATTGGTGGGCAATGGCATGGGGTCTTCGTTTATAAATATGCCATGCTTGTTAGCCTTGTGAATCCTGAGGAAATACTTGTTACAGAACTCTTTTCTACAGATTTCACAGTAAGCATCTGCATTGAGGACGCCAATGCTTCGCAGGGCATCATTTGGCAAAGGTACATTTTGTGAGTTCATGTTGGACTGTGATGGTGTCTTTGGTGTGTGTTCTGCAGGATTAATTGGTTGTTGAACATGGGGCAGTGGCGTAAAGGCTGTTGGTGGGGCTTGCAACACTGGCTGGGTATGAATAATCATGGGTGGCACAAAGGGATTGATGAGCATCAAGTTGGCCATCGTGGTCATGGTGGTCATATTGGCCACGCTGGAGGACAAGCTTGCTGACGAAGTAACCATGGGGCCAAGTGTCTGAGGTACTAGGGTAGGCAAAGTGCTACTCATGCTGCTTGAGGTATTTGAAGCTAGACCACCCTTTTCATTGTTTGGTGGGCGCCCACGCTTCCCTGCTGGGCTCTCGATTCCATGAACATCTTGCTTGTGCTTTTTGAGGTAGTACTTGTTGCAAAAGTGCTTTTGGCAAATTTCACAGTAATCTTCCATATCTGGGGGAACATTATTGTCACTGACAGTAGAGATGTTATCCTTCTTAGGTTTGCTGGGTGGGGTGAGTGTCGGTGGTGGTGGTGCTGGTGCAAGTGCTGGCAATGGCGGTGGGGGTGGCACAGGTGAAGGTGGTCGCTGAACTGGCAAGCTCATGCTGCTTTCGATAGGTGGCATGAATGGGCTCATGTTACCCACTGCACTACTTGTAACAGGGAATCCAGTGGAACCATTGTTTTCATAAATTCCATGCTTGTTAGCTTTATGTGTCTTCAGGAAATATTTGTTACAGAACTCTCTGTCACAAATACCACAATATGCATCTGGGTGAAAAATGCGACTGGATCTTCCCAAATCCCCAGAGTTATTTGGAGATTCTGCACCCGCCTCTCCAAGCTCTGAATTACACAGTATATCGTCTCCATGCTTATCAGACTCAAACCCTGCGCCATGTTGAAGTTCTCTGCCTAACCTGTGGTATTTTGTTGGGAAATCAAATGAGTGGTTTGCCTGAGTATCATCATCATTGTGTTCAAAGTCTGTGGGTCCAAGCTTGTGTATATGTAGCATACTGGGTTTATGTGTATGCAGCACATGCTTTTCCAAATGTTCTTCTGTTGGAAACAGTAACTGACAGAAGCCACAAGTCAACATTTCCTCAGTATCCATGCCCACAGCCCTGTCCATGGCTTCATCTGGATGGGTTAATGTGGATGCTCTGTCCTCATTGAGGCCACTTCCCCCACTCTGACCTGCTTCACCAGCTGCCCCATCTAAAGCTTCTAAATCAATAAAGATACGATTAGGTTTGGATTGTTTGCGACCTTTGCGGCGACTAACCTTGTCACTCAGTGGCGTTGGCATGGTGTCATCCTCTGGTTCACATTTGATGTTCATGGTATCCTCAGTCACTGTTGTAAAAGTTCTTGCATCATAGTTGTCCTCTATTTGACTACTTTCATGGTTTTCTATAGACATAGGTTCCTCTTTGACGTAACTTTCCAAGGGTTCACTATCACTGTCCTTTAGTTCTTGGTTACACGTTACAGGGGTCATTGTCTCAGAGCGTGTATCACACACACCGTTATCCAGTGTGTCATGTGAATGACAGAGTGTATTGTCAATCTTCTCCCTGCCTCCAGTATAAACCAGCTGTTTTCTACTTTGCTTGTCCTCAGGCTTTTTGTATTCAGTCACAAAGTTGTCAGTTTTGCTGTGAGCATCACTTTCTATATAATTCTTGTCCAGTTCTGCTTGTTCTTGTGGTAGGTTCCTGTCTTTGTGGCAGTTGGTTTGCTCATTGATGAGATAGGCTTGTCTTTGCATTTTTGTTAGATCCCAGCTGTTTCACATTGCATATGATCTACTTCATGCTATGCTATTTCTTATCGGCCTTTGTGTCATTTCGGGCTGCTCTAAACACTCCACGTGTGCATCTGGAAATGGAAAAGTATTGCAACTATGTAAATTCCAGTTTGTTTTTTCCCCTCACATGTGATTTAGGCTATTTAAACAGTGTCATCGTGTAAAGAAACAATAGATAAAGTACACATGCACAGTATCCCCTGTGCAGTATCCCTTAATAAAGCTTGCAGTGAAGACCCTGTAATTTATATATGCACCAATAAAGGACATTCATAATCTTCATATCTAACAGCAAAAGAGCTAACCACAATAAATTTATACATAATATGATAGCTAGTTAATGTAAATTTAGGACAGACCTCCCTTTTTGTGCACTCACTTGCTGTGACTGTTTCAAGAAGCACTCGTTGACAGCCAGAAATTCCCTACTGTACACACGGTATTCCGACAACTCAAATAACAAACACTGCATTGAGCAAATGCCATTCAATAAGCAAGCAAAACAATTTGCCAATGTGAAACATGATTATGATAATGAGGACCTGTAGCATTGCTCATATGGCAATATAAGCATTCTAACATGATTTGCATTGAATTTATAATTCCTAAATATAGCCAATCTTAATGCTGTTAAGGAAATGGACTGTGGATTCCCATTATAACCTATCATCATTATTAATTCCACATTTGACTGCCCGAATTGGTTTTGCCACACTCATTTCATTCCGCCCATGTCATTTTGAGCTTTTCCAAATTACCTCTCCCTTAATACTGCACACCAAATTTTTATATCCTGTCTAAAATGGCATCCTTTTATTCAAACAATTATTCCTTTTCCATATGTATAACTCAAGACTTAAATATACCGTCATTATATCCCATTCGCCAATACCACATATATCAGATATCATGCTAAGAAAAACAATGAGACCTAAATTCTGATGTTTGTTGTGCAGATAAAGCATTGGGAATTTGTTATGAATTACAAAACTCCCCAGCATACCATGTTAATTCAACACACATGTTGAATTCTAATCTGTTGGTTATTACTATCAGTGGCTCCAGGGCAGAACTATTCAGTCCCATTCTATAGGACTTGCTATGCTGAATCAAAATTACAAAAGGAAGACAATTCTCTGTGGTCTATAAGTTAAACCATCAAGAAATACTAACTGCTGAAGCTGCACATCGGCCTCCCAAGAAAATTTTATGGCTGATCCATATTAGGCTAAAATCAGCCATGACTATAATATCTGTTGAACTGCCGGTCTGCGTCTATACAAAAGCCTCGCCTGATACCGTGAATATCCTCCTAATATAATAGCAAAGCGATGAAGTCTCCAGTGCAAGGCCAAATGCACAGAGAATATTGGACATTTGCCACCTTATATTTATTTGAAAATCTCCAATCTAGTATTCCAATTTGCCCATCATGTACAGAACACAAGCAAAATTTGCACTTGCAGCTATGTACGTAATTTTCTACCTCATTTATTTACTCATTGGGAGGGAGTGGCTTCCATTCAATACCTGCTAGATCATGTTATACACTTGATATTGGATTTTAAAAATGGGCCCACTGACATTTTGAAAACTACGATATTCAATACTGTCTTGCTACAGTCCATTATAATGTGAATAGGATAATTTCATACAAAAATTGTTTCCTATCATTTTCATCACTTCCTGTCATATTGCATCTAATTTCCAAAATCCATCTGATAAAAATTCATTTTCAGCACACATCAATGACATTGGCTGACAGCAGGCAAGTTATGCTATGTTGCCACAAGCCATTACGGCTTGGGACAAAATCTTCTGCGAGTTACCATTAAAAATTTAATTGTACTGGCTGCCCGCTACCAAGCACTGGCTGCATAATGGATCTGCTTTAAAATTCAAGGACTGGACAATGCAATCCGTTCCCCCATTTTCAATCAATTTAACTTCTCTTTCCTCTTATTGAATTAATTATTGGATACATAATTTACAATGGCAGTGCTGCCCCTGTTTGCTCCCTGTACTGTGCCAGTCTGGGTGAGGCCATCTCGGCCCGCAAGATCTAACCTCTGACTGTGCAGCACGCCTTCTTTGAAAAATTGAAATTCAAGCCAACATCGGGATGTTGGGTGGCGTTTGTTTCCTATCCTCGCATGTGTTTCGTCCTGCAATAACACTGCGAATCGTCATATTTATTTTCATTCTCTCAAGTAAAGGCTCAAGGCATTATGCAAATGCACTTTGGAGCAAATATAATCACATCCCACTTGCGCACTTGGACACATATGTAAATATTTTAAATAGACTACAGCATTCTTGAAATTTTGAAGGTGCGCGGAATCTGCTAGGCATTCCACGGACTGCGCCACGTTACAAAAGTAGCAAAAACTATGGAAGTTTAGTTCCTATGCATGCACGGAACACAAACGACGACATACCATCAGATCGCACTTGGTATCCAATGCGCTACTTTAAGACCAAAAATTAAAATTTAAAAATTCTATGCAAACGAGAGACAATAGGAGTGTTCCTTTCCGTCTCAGTTTTCTTGTGATCTAGCGTACACTCAAAGAAACTAAATCATGGAAAGTAATCTATGTATATTCAAATTCAAATCCTAACATCCCGAACCTAAATGAAATCGAAGATAGTAACAAAATTCACGGAAGTTTTACCTCGCTCCGCGTCGGCCCGTCCTCATTGAACGCCATTTTGGATATTTCCCAGCGTGCCTCTGAGCAATATGGCGACGCCCATGGCAAAATGGTGAGTGTGGGAATTTGCATGCAATTTTGCAAATATCTCAGTCACTTAGGGATTATGGAGTATTTAGAAGGGTCATTAATTCACCTGTTACCTTAATGCAACATATATTTGCAAAATAACATATATGCTAAAATTCTGATAGCGACAAACAGCAACTTTCGTCGTGTGTTTTTATTGATGTCCAGACCCCAGTGACACGGTGGTTCACTGGTTTCACAAGAACTGTATTCATTTTCCTTTCACTGACTGTCACAGAAATGCATTTGCAGCTTTCAGAGCACACAGTGTACTAGGCTTTTAAGTGTTGCTAACTGACCCAAGAGTACACGAAAGATAAATGACCACACTGCTGCACAGAAAGACTGACATCGTGCATGAAATTTGACCAGGTACCCACAGGTTGAATTGTTGACACAAGACACATCGATGATCGAGGTCACGTCATGTCAATGACAGTGACACACGATTGCAGAGTGACAGTTTGGTCACAGTTGTGACAAATAATCATATACAAGGTACAGTTTGGGACCAAATAATTGGTGTGTAGTTAAGATAGGCATTGATTAGATTGTTGTTAATGCTCCGCGTCTCATTGAGTGTGACTGTGAACAACATTGACAAAGCCTTTGGCTTCACCAGTTCAACCTATGTTCTAAGGTCCTGTTTACATATGCAAGCATCATGATATATGTCATGATGATCTTCAGGCCTGGTCGTGTAAAATCTAGTGGTACTAAAGATTGTGCATGCTAATTTTTCTGACCAATACTGTGCCAAAACTTATTATTTTCAAGTAAAATTTAGCAGCCAGCTTCTCTCTTATGCAGCTTAAAATAGCAGACAAGATGACGTAAAATGATGCTACACCATTTGCAAGAAAGCAACCATTGTGGCTTCCTGCATTTTGACAATGAAGTTAAATCCAGTATTTGGATAAGCAAAAGGAAATGTGCCCACTGACCAGGTTAAAGTACATCTTCATTTGCAACAAACTACTCTGTTTTATATATATATATAGAAAATAATACTTGAAAAATTCCCAGACATCGATCCCACTGCTACTTTCGCAAAGCCTGAATATTTGTTTGTGTATGTTTTCACTATGCTTTTCAGGAATTTATTGTAATCAATGCTCCCATTTGCTTTTCTCTCATAAAGACATGGGATATTGATCATGTACAATGACACAGTGTTAAGTAAATATGACAGTTTTACACATTGTTTTGCAACTGCTCCCTTTCTTTTTGGTTAGCATTTAATAAGCATACTAAGTGTTCTATTGAGATACTATTGTGGTGAATATCAACACATGATGCCAAAAGGCCCAAATAGCAATCTTGGCCTTAGTAGTGATCTTCTACTTTCTGGCCAGCTGGAATATGCCAGAACTAATATTTGAAACAA
Source organism: Hermodice carunculata (assembly GCA_964020975.1). Lineage (NCBI taxonomy): Eukaryota > Metazoa > Annelida > Polychaeta > Eunicida > Amphinomidae > Hermodice > Hermodice carunculata. The sequence continues at coordinate 17,855,435 of OZ026630.1, forward strand.
TTTATTAGTTTTACACTTAATTTCAATCAGTTTCTGGTTTGCTGGAGTGTATCAGAACTATGATTTTTCTATTTTTATAATTTATCTGTGTTAAACTTAATCTCATTCAATTTACTTAAACATAAATGCATGTTCTTGGGGCAGAAAGAAAATTCTTAGCACCTCGTTTAGTAAATAGGGAGAATCTGGTGAGTGCAAAAATTTTCATGATCCTGTTTAGTTATATTTAGAAGTTAAACTTGGTGTGAACCCCTTTATCAAACATTTAGACCCTTTTTTATGCATCCAAAGCTTTAAAATAAATGATTGAATACTTGTTCTTTTTGCTCTATGGACAGCTGTATGGGCAGTTGGACACTGACCCACAAATTTTGACGTTCAACACTGGAGTGAAAACTTTAGTTTTTCTTGTTACTGACAGACCAAGGCATGCACCCATCTCAACTCTGCTGTTGGATGAAAGCTTTGTTGCTAAGGGTACTTACAATAAACTTGATCCGTGGGTATTTTTCAAAACTAAAACAATATCCTGCTTGCTTTGTTATTTGCAATATCAAATCAAATCATCAATTCCATGCCATAATTACTTGTGGAAAGACCATTTTTTTCTGAACTAAGGTATAGTTAGTGAGAATTGAAGACTTGTTTTGTATGTAAGTTCATTGGTGACACATAGTTGTATTTATGACATAATACATATGTAAGATACTGGGACTGTGATAGATGCAATATCACTTACTTGGTCTGCAGTGGCACTACTCCAAATTAGCATGCACACATAGAAATGTGCTGACCAGAAATATCAAAATGTTCAAATAAGTTTTGAAGTAAAATCTTCTCCAATGTAGATGCTGAGCCTTATGTAGACAAGTACTCATTCTGGTAATGGGTCAAACACTGAACCTAGTGCTGTCATTTGCACTGAATGTCCTTCCTGTGAGATAAGTGCACATGTATAATAATATTCCATTAGTGATTATCCAGGAGCCAGTATTCTGCGATGTGCATACTGCAAAAGAATATATGTGGCTGGTTTTTAGCCAGGGCTGCTAAAATCCCTTTTGACAACAGGTAGGACAAGGAGCTGAAGGTCCGTGCCTGTGTAGTGGTATATCCAAACCTGGTAACCTTGTGGCTGGATGTGGCGAGGCCTGTGACCCTAAGAGTCAGTCAAGAAACTCACGGCAGTGTGAATAGCACGGAGAAAGAATAGCTAGTCTTAGTAGATGAGATGCATTTGCATGGAAAGAAGTTTCCTGAGGCTAGGCCACAGGAATATGATAGACCCTAAGGCCATTGAGATCTGGTCCTGGTGATGAGGTCACAAGTGTTTGTGTTTTCCAACTTTAATAAGCACTGCCCTTAGAACAAACAGTTGCAGGTATTCAGGAGAACATAGAGGGTGCAAATGCTCAGCAGTGTGCATGTTTAATTAATAACACCACTTTACAGCTAAGCAAGGCATGTGCCATGAAGACTTTGTGCACTGTAACATTTCCAATGCATATGTTCTACCCATAGAAACCATCTTGCTCAGTGCTTGTCAACATGCAAAATAAAAACCTCTTGCAAAACATGATGTATCAACATGCCTACAGGAAAGAAAGAGTAATGCTTTGATCATTTGACCACAGAGTTAATGTCAACATAATTCATTTTCCGTTATGCTGTGCATACTAAATTTGAATCAATTTAAAATGGGTGCCCATAACTTCAAATATATATATATATGACATTCTTCCTTGAAAATTGTCATCACCCAGTATTGTATGTTGGATAATTTAGTCCTCTGATAACTGCACCAATGAGAGTCCTCAAATAACAGTACCACTGAGTACATGGACTTTATGATTTTTTTAAGTTAGGCTGTCATTTATTTTTGATCATGGCAGATTTATCATTTTCAAGGGATATCTACTTTATAATAATTAAAATGCCAAAGTTTGGTCACTATGAATGGTTAGATGCATTTGCATTTGAAATACTTATTTTTCATTCCCTCTGTCCATATTCAAACCTACCTTACACCAAGGAGGGTACTTACACTTAGATTTTTAGTGTAATGGTGTATTAGTTGAACAAATAATGGGGAAAGTGGATTGGCCAAGAGAAATTATATATGTTATTTTATAAGTCTTGAAATAGCTTGTTTTAAGACCCAAGACCAGAGGGCCACAGCATGCAACAGTTATGTATGTTGCCAATGTCAGTCACTTAACATGCTTCAAGTATTGCCTGATTGTGGAAAGGAGTTGTGAATACATATTACTAATTCCTGGGCTTATGAGTCACTAACTTTTAATTTGTAGCTAAATTTTCTTGAAAACTGCAACATGTAAAAACACACTATTTATCAAATGTTCTGTTAGCATGAAATTTCGTGGGAAATTGCATCCCTACCCTACCCTACTGTACTGTGTTTGCATAGGTTGTGGTCTGAGTTGTGTACTCAGTATTGCTGACTGCGACTTCTTCTGCTGTGACACATCTGCATTGATGAATGTGTCCATTTTTTTTTTAACGGAAGAGGCAGTGGCATACACAGTGTATTCACATATGATGGTTGTACATTGGAGATTTTATTATTTTCCAGAAAGGTATGCTTCTTTTAACTTTGAAATAAAAATATGAAGGTTTTCCATCACCAATAATACCTTGGCTACTTCATCATGTCACAGACCATGTTAATTGTAGGTGGCTACTTTTTTTTAAAGTGGCGTCATTGCAATGGGTATTTATACATATAAATGTCAGAGACTATAATATGTGCTGATTGTGAACAATGTGAATGCAATACAGTATTCAGCATAAGTAGAATACATTAGATGTTTGTATATACCTGTAATCTGCCTTGCATAAATGATAATCAGACCTGTAAACGGTATCAATATTCTGGTACACATCGCTGTGTTATAAACTGTATTGGAAGACAAAACAGAGATTGATGTAGTAAAAACAGACTTTTTAAAAGGTCTTAACTTCTGTAGCCCAACTAACTCTTTGTTATCACACCCATGTATATGCATTAGTACAGTTTAAGCCACAGTAACCTATGTTAAAAGATACTGGAGCTGAAACCATTTAGTTGACATACTGTTGGAATATTTTAACATGTTAAATTGCATATATGTGTTTGCCAGTAACTGATGAAGGCCATCATCAGAATGTCCTACAAACCACTAAATATTACATTTGAATTTTAAGAGCTGTGTTGATAATGGAAAAGAGAGACTGTTGTGTTGACACTGAGTTTTTCATGTGTGGTCACCAGAGTCCTTGTAGCAATATAACTCAGGATTTTGGCACTCTTTTCATATATTTACATTGGGTGTACATGGTGTAGGTGAAAATATATGTTTAAGTACAGTTGGTATGTATAGTATGTATTTATTTGCAAATGCATATTTTGGATAAGTAGCCTATGTCCATGTATATATGTCCTTGGGGAATTGGTCTTTATTAATAATAAAAAATTGCTGTTTGATAGTTTTACATCACTGGTAAATCACATCTTTTTTAATTTTAAGATAATATCTTTAAGTTTGAAGATTGCTGCAAGTGTGTGGGTATAATCAAGTTTATTGTACATATACTGATATGCAAAGCTGAAGTAATCAGATGAATTAAACCATATAATTATTGTGATTATTTTGCTGTCGTCAGATATATGTTAAAAGACATTGGTTTTGGTGATGTTTAAGCATGTCAAAAACTTTTGTTCATAATTAAATTATTAAAGGGCCAAAATGTGCTGTGAAATATATAGATCTTTGCATGTGTTCACATGCAATGAAACATTTATGTATCTCCATATATGAAGTGCACTATGCAGGTGTCATGTGGCTGTGAAGTACTATGTGTATTTTATTTCTGTAGGGGACCCAGAACCTGACCTGAAAGGTGAGAGGCCACATTGCGCAACCTTGTACAGGTATGTAAATTACTGATCCAGATGACATCACATAATTCACCCAATATGAGCAGTGAGGCACACAACCCAATGCTGTTACCCAGTATCTGTCAATCCCACCCTGTCTAGTCAAGACAAATTTGCCCCCCAAAAAACAGGTGGAAAGAAAAAGCTGCTGGCTTGTTCTGGTCTACACCCTGTCAGCTGCACAAATAGTTTTACTACTGTGTAACACCTAGGGAATTGAGAAATCTTGGTTAAAAAATAAACACAGCTGAGCATAGATCTGTCAAGAGAGCCATACTGACATGTTGATCATTGTATGGATATTTGGTTTACATTCAGTTGTTGGATCATGCTCTAGGTACCTAAGTACAAAATTTAATGCAGGTGACCTCAGGCCAAAATTTAATAAAACATACATGTGACATATACATGTGTCTGTTCCAGTCTAAGAGTGTGATCATTATTGTATGGATATTTGGTATTCATTGAGTTGTTGGATCTTGCTCGCATGTGTTAAAATGCAATATTTAATGCTGTTGACCTGAGGCCAAAATTGAAAATACACACGTGTGTTTTTCATTGTGAAAGTATGAATGTAGGTGCAATTGAATTTACAAATGACCTATAGGTATAACTGTACTATTATAAGATATGGCAGGGAAATATGCCACCTGATATACTAAAAAGTAGAAATTTTTGTGTTCACTGAGGAATTTATTTGATTACATATCTCTGGTATCTTTGGTACCCCAAGCAGTCTTACGATCTACAAAATTAAATGAATAAGGAATGCTTGCAAGAGCAATTTCATACATAAGATGGAATTTGTTTTCACAAAGCCTAAAATAATGATTGTTTGTCCAATGTATAAAAAGTGTTGCATAATTTACAGGTACATGTACTTCTGTTTTACGCTGACTTAGTAATTTGATGTAAGTGTTTCACAGCACTTGGTCATCATGATGGTGTTTAATCAAATATTACAGATATGTTCTTGACATTGAATCTCAATAGTTTGATGTCAAATGGTTAGGACATTGTCACTGAAAGGGAATCAAAGGTGGGTATTTTAGAGCTCATAAGAGGTACTTGGTATGAAAATACTCATACGGAAAGAGGTCAACCTCAAGTATTAACTCCCTTCATAGCTGGTTGCTTATGCCTTGGTTTCTGCAGAGCTTGGTAAGCCATGCTCCATTGGTTAGAGAATGACTCCTAAGGCTGCACTATGTCTATTGATGCTGGAATGAAAGTAGTTTATATGAAGATTGAATGTTCAGTTTCAGTTAACTCCATCACTCTTTATGGGAAGAATGTCACTGGTCTGACATGAGTTAAGATAGATTAGCAGATACTAAGATGAAACATTGCATTGTGTGGATAACAGTTATACCCATGTACATACAATATATCTGAGTAATACTCTAAGATATTGAATGAGCAACAACCTGTCTGTTGACACACAGAAAATACAAGCAACAGAAGAACAAACAAGATTTGAGGATTACATGGGCTGTCTGGACACAAACTTAATGTTTGCATGGGTTTCACTTTCATGAAAGCAAATTTGCTGTTGGTACAGTCTGAGTAATCATATAAAGGTACTAGGCATTGTAGCTGGGCCTTGTCAATTCCTAACACTTCACCACAGGTTTCATGTGAGTGTTGAGGTGTGTCCAGGTATGTGAGTGTTGAGGTGTGTCCAGGTATGTGAGTGCCCAGTAAGATGACCACAAAGTTTAAAATTGATAAACTGAATACTTACGATCCAGCTGTTGCATATTTATTTTATAGCAGCCATCAAGTGATCTATATACACATATTGGGAAAGGGGGGGGGGGGCAGCTAATGAGAAACATTTTAAAAAGTGCAGTATTTCAGACATTTTGATAGCTTTATTATTCATGTCAGCAACATAACATTGCCATCCAGTCATATTAAAATGTACCAGCTGTTTGTGAACACTGTCTTGTCCACAGGGTAAAGCTTGCCTTTCAGGACAGCCATATGTTGTTATATTTATACTGTGACCTGCTGTGTGATGACAGATTTTCCATGGGTTCTTCTTCCCCTCCCTACCCTTGAGTGTTTACAATACACATTTTGTGGGAACCTGGTGTGTAGAGCATGTATATTTGTTCCATTGATGGAGGTGTGTGCTGCAGGCTTGGCAGCATAGTTCATTGACAGATTCACACATGATGGATTGGGGTCAGGACCTCTGTAGACCCTCTGGACGCTACTCTCATAGTCACACATGTCACATATATATGTACATACATACTAGTAGTTATTTTAATTTGAAAGTTTTTTCATTTCAAATTTGTGATGGGCAGTGGGCTGCTGTGGCCTCTGGCCAGGAATGTGCTTCAACTTTAAGGGTGTCACTGACAACTGTTCAATTTGCTGGCAGCCTACAGCACAATTAGCAGGCATAGATCACCAATTGTCATCTGCAGTCTTATTCCCTACCATAAAAACAACCAAACCACTTTGATCTCACCAGACAGACCAGGTACAAGTTTCTCCTGAAAAGGCACTTTTTTCTGTAGCATATTGTGTGTGTGTGGGGGGGGGGGGGCTATAACGGTGCCATGATGCATAGAGCAAGGACCTGTTTGTAAGCGATTCTAGACTTATGATGCCAGAACTTCAATACAGGCACACCTGCAGGGATCTCATATAATTATTGATATATACGTCTGTATCAAGTTGAGATTCTCTGCCTGAAGCAACAGTCAGATGGACAGCTGACTCTTAGCGGCACTTTTACCTGCTGATGCCTCTGGCGTAACTTGTCTCAACTCAGAGAATCATGGGTTAGGGCATACTGACCATTCGCATGGACACAGTGTGGCTAAGCATGTTTAAGTCAGGTCAAAGGTCACTGTTACACACCTTTTGAAGTTATGTGTGGAATACCTGGTCCTGTTAGAGGCTTGTCATGTATGGATTACACACTGAGACGAAGATTTGACGAGGCCACAAATGAGTCATTAGAATAGAAATGGTAACTTACATATGTTGATTGTCATATACAATGATTAAATGTCATGCAAGAGGTACTTTAGAGGAATATTTCATTCAGCTGCCTCGTGATTGTCCATTGTACTTATTCCTGGGGCATAACTTGTCTTGAATTATGATACCACAATTCAAATGGCTCTTTCATTGTAAACAAAATAAGTAAGCACAGTCCGTCAGTTGTTGCCTCTAAGTAGGGTATCAGTGTTCCAGTTATTCTCATTTTTGTTAGCTGTCTCAACAATATGCATACTTCCACACATTTCCATATCAGCACATTATGCCGTAATGTTTTATCATTTCTTTGAATGCTCTCAAATTATATGTTGAAAAGCTGTAGCGAAAAAGAAAATTGCAAAAGATTTTTTTTGTGTCTTTGTTTCCTTTATTATTATTGTTATTATTTTCATTATTCATTAAATTCACTGTGCATCTGTAGTTGAGACTGGACTAATATTATACAGGCATCAAGACACAGGTGGCCCATGTGGGCAGTACAGTGCCTCAGGCAAGTTCACTTTGGATCCTGTGGTGGCTTGCAGATATAATATAAAATGTATCTCTACGAAAACTGGCAATCATTAAGCAGATTTTATCGTGTTTATTCACAAATTTAAAATGTTACATTGCAAATGATATTGGAATTCATAAATATTGAGGCAGATATCTCAAACATGATTCTGTATGCTTTGATACTGTGAGATATATTCAAATTGGTATGCAAATTTGTTTTATTGATATGCAAATTAAAATAAAAATGAATTCAACAGCAGTAAAATGGGTTATGGACTGGTATTTGATGTGGCAGTTTGTGTTAAATTGCTTTGTGTGGTCAATTGTGTTATTTAAATTTATGCGTAATTTTCACTTTTGTTTTTAACTCAACTGAAGATTGAAATTTCGAATTCAAATTATATGACTAATTTAAATTGCAAACTATGTTACAAAGGCTTCATACATATGGTAATGGCCAGTAATTTGCAAATTTTAAGTTACTGTGCTTTAACAGTTTAAAATTGCCAGTTTCTGACATTTAATTGTGATGGCTTGCTGGATGAGGAAGAACATTATGTTGATTACACTTCATTGGTGTTTGGAGAATAAAACAAAGACACCACATTTATAGTCTGCCATACTATTTGATGTCAGTGGTCATTCTTGTGAAATCCTGTAAGTCTAGAAAAACAAAAACAACTAAACCACTTTGATCTTGCCAGGCAACCCTGTACAAGTTTCTCCTTAAAAAGGCACTTTTTCTCTGTGCTGGGGCACAGTAGCAGTGCCCTAAAGCACAAGAAGAGACATACATCATGTCTTGGGCTGGCACATTGTAGTATTCAAATATTTTGACTGACACAAAATTTGACATAAAACTCACTTTCAAGTTTCAGCTCCCTGCTGTACATTTATACCTCTTCAGTGTTCTTAAATGTAATCTTCATAAGGGAACACTAGCGTAAGTGACACTTCAATTGAAATAAAGTGGTTTCAGCTAAAAAAACTCGTTATGGCTGAAGCATATTAGTAATTTTGATAAAACTGGTAAGAGGATTTCTTAGTTTCTAGCATTAGCCTGGAGAAGGAAATGTATATATCATAGCTCACACACTGATTGTTCTTGTGTGATCGCCCGGTGGGACCATCTTATTGTGGTCTTCAGAAACAGGTGGTCTTTCACAAGAGGCATAAACAATGTGGCAATTAATGATAAAAGTGTTACGAATGGGTGGTCTCTGATGAGAGAGGTCCTACAAGACAGGGACCACTGCATGGATGATCAGGAGCTTGGCACAAAGCTTTCTGGTCTGGGTGGTAGTCAGTTACAGCTGGCGGCAAACTGATACAACATTGTCTTGTTTGCATGCAAGGTGCTATCTGGCTGTTTAATTGAAATGTTCACCTCCCTGCTGCAGACAAATATTAAACAGAAAGTGTAATACATTGTGTCAGTTTTACTGGCTTTTTAATTCAGTGACCACATGGATGTTTGTGTCCTGCCTGTCAATAGCTGTAGGCCATTCAATACACAATTACCTTGGACCTGACCATGCTTATGGATGTTCTTATCTGAATATTTTAAGTATATATGATTGTGTAAATATACATAACCTCAGATAAGTGGTCTTTGTTATATATCATGGGACCTTTGCGGGAAATATCAAGTTTGCTGTTTTCCGATAGACTGAAATACAGCTAGCCAGAGGAAAATATGTACATGTACATATACACATTTAAATCTAATGTTAGAATCAATAGTTTAAACAGAAGTAGGCCTGAAATGTGTATGACTACTAATATTGGTGCATCAGTTTATACATGAACATTCTGTATGGTCCACTTTGCTGCAAGGCCCCTATTGGCTAATTTACAATGGGGATCACACACACATAGTGACATGGAGCTAACTACTCCACCTCTTGGCTTTTGTCAATAATCCAATTGTTCAATTGTGTGCTTAATTTCCATGTCCCAAGGTGTGTGGACTTCAACATCAGTCTTAATGACCTGGTTGATCAAGCCATTATTTTACAGTCCATGTTCTGTCTCATATACAAATATGTACCAATTTATTCCAGTGGTATAATGCTGGTTCTTATGTAATGTGCATGCCATGGTCTAGTGTTCCAGCAAAACTACCTTATAACAATGGGCATTCAAATCTGCAAAGAAATTACAAGATTGTCACTTGTGAGGGACCCTCCATGTCAGTGCTGTCTCCATTAAAACCATGCCTCCTGCCAACAAACACCAGAAGGAAAAAGGGAAAACTGTGGAACACCATGTTATTGATTAAAACAGAACAGGTGTTTTAAATATATATAAATTGACCTATTGCAGGTTTGTGTGTGTGTTGAATTATATATATACATACATATATATATATATATTATGATGATGAGATTAGAATATGTATCTATGAATGATGTTATATCAACAGAAGGCAAAACTAAAAGGAGAAGGCAGCTGTTCAAGATCAAAGGCAAAAAAGTGATCAAGTCTCATGAGAGTAGCCAGGATTTTATGGTGTAAGGGTGTGAACTTGACTGCAGCCATCATTATAAAACATGGACTTACATATTTTTCAGATGGTATTTGGAAGTTCAATGATATTACGAAGACAGAATTGCAGGGTGTATACGTACATATCATTGTTTGTTCAAACTAGACATGTAGTTCAGTTCTTTTGTCAGGGTCAGGGTGAAAATTGTGTTTCATGTTATCATTTTGTTACACAGATAAAAGTAAACAAATTTGATGGCACAGTATTTACACAACACACCACATGCATGCAAATAAATCTGAGTATGTGCAATATACAGCAGTCGTTGTGAAATCTAAATTGCGATTTTTATGGGAACATTGCCAATTTTGATGTAAATATGTTGATGCACATAACTTATTTTGTTTATTTATTCTCCATGTCATGGCTTATCAGAGGGACACAAGACACAGGATATACGAGGTTAGGGTGAATATATATTCAAGTCAGTGGGTAATAACTAGGCCGTAAGTACCATCATTAGCAGTAACTCAACACCTGTCTTTGCCACAACAGGAAAAAAAACTGTGCCTTCTTTTTTTATCACTGAAACACCTTGCTGTGTTTGTATCCTAATTATTATGTAATTTGTCAAAGTAATTTCTAAGTTAACAACTACTGAAGTAATTAGTGGTGTGTTCATATAATGCAGGGTGTTAGAGTAACAATTGAAGCTCATTATGCATAGATGTGGTAACTAGATATTAGGTGCTTATTATTGTTCAGTCCCTGCTATTGTGGCAAGTCTCCTCTGAGAGACACCCAGCCAAATCAGGTGTTAAATCTACAAAAAGCTGTTTTATCATATTTACTCAGTGATAAATCTAATGCTAATAAGGATTTCCCAGATGGTTATCTCAGTTCAAATATGTGAATTAAGCCAGGTGTATCTTGCATGCATGGTCTTTTTGCATCACATTTTAATGCAGACTTATTTTGGCATATTTAGTGTTGTTCTGTGTTCTTGCTCTGTCAATTGGCTACTTTCTATATCTTTAACCTACAGTTTTGCCTTCAAAAGACCCAAAAGATAAGATCACAGTAAATAAATAAACAACAAAAACAAAAACAAGAAAAGAAAGAAATTCCCGGCTTCCCCACCTACCGCATCCCAAGAAAAGAATAGATGTTACGAAGACTTGATTTGCTTGTGTGCAACATATGTATCTATGTCTTAAAACCAGTTGCAAATGCCTTTTAAAGCAGGCCAAGTATGTGTTGTTTTTGAATTATTATCATTATGTCAAAGGAAAAACTTGAAGATAAATCTGTTTGCAGGCAACAGGAATAAAAGTACAGAATGAAATGGTTAGTTTAGCAGGCTATATACAATCCATTATTTTCCTTTCGTGGCTTAATCATTAACATGCATTCATATTTGAACAGAATGATTGGATGCCACATTGTAGATAATTGGAATCCTTGGTTGCCCATAAATATAACATGAATTAAGAATGTAAGGACTCAGCCATTAATAAAAAATGAAACTGTTTGTTGACCTGAATTCATGGTTCAAGAGCGTTCACTGCACATAGTCTGTATCCAATGGAAATGAAATGGGTGACATGTCTTCCAACATTGTTGGGAATTGATCAGCTGTTTAAAGTTGGGGATTAACAGGGGAGAAAAAAAAAGCATTTTTGGGCTAAAATATGGATGTATTTATGTTAAAAGACTTACCTGTAGACCATGAGAGCCTAGCATTCTTGAACCATTATTCCTGCAGCCATATAGCTGTGGAGGATCACCAAATAGTTGTCACCGTCCCTGATTACACACCATGTCATCTGATGCCTATGTCAGACTGCATACTCAATAACCAAGAGACAGCTTACAACTGCAGAGCAGTTTAACTTCTAAAGTTTGACTAAGTCAAATGGGAGGGATCGGCAGTTGTAACGTTTGACTTCAAGTGCTCAGATCTACAGAGAATGTTATTTGACTTTAGTATCCTCAGCTGCATGTCAGACCAGTGCAGTTAAACTTTAAATATTTGCATTGCTTGAGAGATTGTTGGTTTTGACTTCAGAAATTTACTTCAATAGCCAATGGCATTGTTGATACTTCACTGGTGGCCAATAGCATGGAATAATTACTAGAATGAGTGAGGATCCCTGGCAATTTATACAGACAACTCTCTATGTGGAAATCATGAAGAAATTATGTCACCAAATTTGACATTCCACCAGTCCTCATAATGTAAACATTTGCTTTAAAACAATTTGTGAAGATAAGTTGACCATATGAACATGTAAAGGGTCATACTGAAGTGCTGAGTGATTGATGGCTGGATAAGTTTTTATCAACTCCGCTAGCACCAGCTTTTAGGCCAACTGTGGGGTTTCCCCTCTGTGTAGGTAAATAAATTGTATTATAAACTTGTGTCTCAATAGCTCATTTACAATATGGGGAGTAAATCTTCTATGTGGATTGTATATTATTCGTACAAAACAGTGTACTGAGTTGTTTTATTTATTTTAGAATATATGACAGGTATAATTTGGTAAACTCACAAAGTGTCCACCCCTTGTGCCCCCCCCCCCCCCCCCCATGGGCACATCAGTTAGAGTCCGGCCTTTGTACAAAATTGAATATGGTGAGTCAAATTTGACATTGCATTATGGTACTTAAAATTGATTGTTATGTTAACTTTTTGTTACAGTAACTTTGAAAAAAAAATGTAAGGGCACTAAATTGGCAGGATATTGTTTCAGTCTAATGTTTAACTGGTTCCAATGCAACTCTGGTTCCCGTCTGTGCCACAGTGGATAACAAATGAACTCTTGCATACACGTACCAATTTTGTTACTGCTCACTTAAATATTTTCATTCTATACTTCTATTATTTCAATTGTAGTTTGTCGGGTAAATTTATCGTTGTTTTTTTTTAATGTTCACAAAGTATAAAAAAGTTTAGACATAATCTTTTTTCTTGATAAGGTTTTTCTATTGATTTTGAGAAAGTAAATTAAGAAAAGGGCAGACATGTCATGGATTATGAGCAGGTGATCATCAAAGATTAGCCCGGAAATACGGGGGTGGACACTTGAAACTGAAAGATATGAAAACCTGACTATAGAGGTACAGACAGAGCAGGTCTGAGTGGATGTATTCATCATGGGCACATTTCACATAGTGCATTGTAAGTTTAGTTTTAGTGAGGTGTTTTTCATTTATGTCTGCTGCTTGATTGTGTTACAGATAGCTGCAATGATAGGCAATGTTTAATAAATGACAAGGTGACCAAGAAAACAAAGTGATTCAGAGGCAACCCACCTACCCCCTTGCCTCCAAAGCAGACCCAAGCTGTGTATTTTTTCTACTCCACTAGTGTAGTAACATGGAACTTGATCTGCTTTGCAGGCAATCTGTCTTCACCAGTTTAACAGTTTTTAACCCTCGGCACATAAAGTGCCAGAGGGTCTGCGTCTTCCATCCGTCTTGTCGACATTACCGCTATATCTGAAAAAAATATTCACTGTAGCTGTACCAAATTTTTGTTACAGTAGGACCTTACGATGGACCGTGCCCTATATAAAATTAGCTTCTTCTGATTATTTTTTAGCTTCTTTATGAAACTTTTAATGTATTTATTTGAAGGCCGTCTGAGTGGCGTCCGCCCTGTCGACGTTACTATGATATCTAAAAAAATATGGACCACAGCATTACCAAATTTTTGTTAGAGATGCACCTTATGATGGACCAGGTTCCTATATAAAACCAGCATTGTCTGATCCTTTTTTATTTTTTTATGAAACTTTTAATGTATTTATTTGAAAGCCGTCTGAGTGGCCTTATCTGTGACAATGTTACCACGATATCTCAAAATTATTCACTGTAGCTGTACCAAATTTTTGTCACAAAATGACCTCATGATGGACCAGGTTCCTATGTAAAATCAGCTTCCTTTGAGTATTTTTAAATTTTTTAATGTACATATGTATTTATTTGAAGACTGTCTGAGTGGCCTCAACCCTGACGACGTTACCGCGACATCTCAAAAAATATTGACCACAGCTTTACTGAATTTTTGTCAGGGATGCATCTTATGATGGTCCAGCTTCCTTTTTGTATTTATAAACTTTTTATGAAACTTTAATGTATTTATCTTCAGGGCTGTCTGAGTGGTGCACAAGGGGATGACCTTACCATAATATTTCAACAAGGATCAAACGCAGCTTCACCAAATTTTTTTGACAGATGGACATTATAGTGGACCACATTCTTATTGAAAACCAGCTTTCTCTTATTATTTTTAAACTTGTTATGAAACTTTTGAAGTATTTATTTGATGGCCATCTGAGTGATGCACAGTACAGTGTCTCTGTCACCAGAACTTGCCCAAGAACACATCCAAAAGTGCTCTTTCATTTCATAGACAACAATATGGAAATTGTATGTAAAGTATTCGACTGCAAAGTCTCAAAACAAAATTGCAGAATTGATGAAAAAAAAGATTGTGTGTGCCGATGGTAATCTTCACTCTGAATGCTATTTATTACTTGACAGAGTTAATAGGATTACTGTTTGAAGGTCAGAAATAAAACATGGATTTGATATTTATTTGTGTTTGTGTTTCTCTATTTTGGGCTCCATGCGCTGCCATCACCTGAATCACTTTGGCTGTCGTGGTAACGGTCATTGACATTATGTGGACTTACAAAGCTGAAGTGACCATAGTGTTGTAGAAAGTTGATTTCTCAGACACCAGTGGGTCGGACATTTAAATTTAACACATTTGTATCATATCCTAAATTCCCCCAAATACTAACATATAAAGTATCAGTTTACTGTACAATTTGTGTAGCAGACTTTCAATATTCCCGCTCAGCCCTACTAAATCAGCTTTCCACTGTAAAGAGAATTTTAGTGTCTTTAAGAAACAAAGTTCAGCTCAGAATATGTCCAACAAAAGTTCCGAAAAAAATGTGTTAGATTTTACTTTGTCAATCTGGACAACTATTACTGAATTTTGCTGGCAAATATCCATTTAACTTACATCCAGTGCTTGCCCGGCCAACAATTGAAAGGAAACGGTGAGTTTGAGTTAAACAGCGAAAAATGAGTTGTCAGTGGATGTGTGTGTGTGTGTGTGTGTGTGCGTGTGTGTGTGTCACTCTGTGTGTGTTGGTGCCACAGAGGACAGTGGATGTGGATGTAAAGGCCCTGATGGCCATAAACAAAGGTCAAGGTCAAAGGACATGTGCCTGGGGAGGGCCACATAACTCACACCACCAGAGCTTAACCCCCTCAGGTGTCCAATTATCAAATTCATTGTTCAACTTGACTAAAAACTTCCCGTTTTGCCCCTAAGAGTTTTTCTAGTTTTATAAATAAGTAAAACGTGATTTGAAGACAATCCTGCCTGCGTAAGATTGTTTTTGCCATAGGATATGTTTGCACACTGGTGAAGTTAAAGGCTGTAGAACTGGATATGTGTGCATGCCATTATACTGTATCACAAGAGAGGCATCTTGAGACAGTTTGTGTTTACAAAATTTATTGGCTTACAGTCACAACAGCCGCTAAGAGTGCATGTGAGAGTCAGGTTTGAAAGTTTCTGTGGACAGGTGCCCTGCAGGTTTTAAAGTGATGAGTCAGGAGGTATGCAAAATCTACCTCTCTGTAGCAGGGCAGACCTCAGCACCATATTTTAGGGTCACGTGTTGCCTGTGGGACATCTCAAACCATAACCTTTCAACTGATTCCTATTTGACACATTTTGTCTCGAGGAGCCTAAGGTGAACAGTTGTAAATTGTATATATTTATATAAATCCTTAATTGAATAATTTCAGAGACTTTTAAAGGAAACCTTGTGGAGAGAAACAAAATGGCAGCAGATTTTAAAATGTTTGATTGCTGCCTTTTGTGCTCCCTTTCTGCCAGCGTGAGAATTATAGCCGTGTAAGATTATGCTCTTTGAATTCAATGCAGAGAAATATTGATATTTAAATGGAGCACACAGCAGTCATTGTCTAGATTCCTCACTCAGCTCGGTGCAGAGAGCATGGCCCTAACCATGGGGCAGATGTTTAAAAATCTGGTCTATGTTGGCAAGCAAAATAAAATGGAAAAGCAGCATATATTGGTAAATAAGGCTAGTATTTAAAAGGGATCAATACTGGTACAGGTATTGTGTACCATTCAATGGGCTCACCTTGACAGATTGTCACTCTTGACAGTTGCAAAATTTCAAATGCCTCTGCCCTGTCATTAAAGCACAGGCATTGATTTTTTTCCTCAAGACCAGCTTGTCAGCATTTTGAATGTATGCATATTATGTTTCTTGATTCTTGAAAACATATGAGTGTTATTGCATCTGCTATACTTGATAAAATTGCTTTTGAGAACAACAATTACAGAGTTGCAACTTACAAAACAACTTCATATTGGAGTGTGTGGGTAGTTTTGCCAAAGGCATGGAGTGAAATATGCACAGCAATATTCACTTCTTAAAGCCTTTGTTAAAACCTGGGACATTTGTATTTAGACTTTTTAAAAGCTTTCAGTGAATATACACTTGTATGATTTTGAAGAAAGGCCTTATTGAATTGTTGGTGAGTTCAAGCCTCTCTATACAGACATTTTTACAGCATTAAAATCAAAATCAGGACTGGATATTAAAGTGGAAATGCATACTGCATATTGCCCTGGGCAGCTTTGCAGGATATTGCCAGATTACGTGATTTGCTTTCTACTGAATGCACCATTCAGTTCATGGTGAATTATTTAATGGTCTTTTATAATTAATTATACACCAAACAGAGTGTACTGTGGCTTTCTTGCTCTGGTCATGTAAACTTTATTTTGATCACGTTAGGGGCCATATATAGGAGATTCAAAAATAGAAAGTTATAGCTAGTTATTGGCAAATATGCAGAGGAGATAATGTCGGTGGCTGTTTGTTTGCTGTTTATACCTGAATGCTTCCACAACAAATTAGATTGACATGCTTTTAAATCTGTAATGTGATAAGGTGTGTGATAACAATGCCATTAAATATCCTGAGCATGGTATATAGGTATGACAGTAAATGTATATATGGTTTCAACCTGGGCCTAGGCCTATGGTCTGACCTGTATCTCTGTACACACTTCATGTACTTCCCACAGCATATTGAGTAATTTTGGGGTCATTAGGTGCATTTCCGTGGCCTCAATACCACACACCTTGGAAGATGTACACCTAACCAGCAACACAGATACACTGCATGCTTGAAAGCTGTCTATTTTTTCTCCCAGGCTGTACATAGGACTGGCTCCAGCAGTCATGGGGGGAGGAGAAAAATTATACACAGAGAAATTAGAAATCACCTTGTGGTCATGACCTTTCCAAGTGTAATTTCTTGCTTCTGATCTTGTCTGGTTCTAAGATCACAAATAGAAAAGCAAACTTAACAGTTCATGTATGTGTGTGAGTGTGTGTGCATGTATGTGTATATATATATATATATATATATATATATATATATATATGTATTCTGTTCAGAGAAAAATTTTCAAAGATGAAGAGAGGAACATAAACAAAGAGAAAAATTGAGTGGTAGCTACATTAGAAGAGGTCTGACTAGAAAGTGTTACAGTGAGCAGCCATGTATAGATAGATAGATAGATTAATGGATAGATGATAGATCGATCTATTGATCAATAGATAGATGGGCGGGCGGGCGGATGGGTGGATGGATAGATAGGTGGTAAGTCAGGGTTTCTTTATAACTCAAATATTTCAGTCAAAAATGTTTGTAGGCTTGTGAAGTTAAGGATTTTGGAGGTAGGTCAGCACTTTGACCACATAGACATGGAAGTAATTTAGTATTATCATCAATAAGTAGAGTGAGTGGTAGAATAAAGGACAAATGTGTGTTTGTAAGAGTGTACATGAAATTGTTCCCACTATGGAAGAAAGAGAAACCCTGAACAAACCAGAAAGTACATGTGGCCCTTTGTTGGTGATTCCAAATAATAATGGGGCTGGTGGCACATTTGATAGTCAAGGATATGATAGGTAATTTGATAAGTTGCCAGCATCATCAATGGCTAGTTAGCAACAGGAAGTGCTGCATGCAAAAGTGATGGAGCCACAATAATCCCAACTCTATCAGCCTATTGCTGCCTGTGTTCAACAGGAAAATCAAAACTTAAATGGTGCAATCAGTCAAGCTTCTGTTTTGTGTGGGCTCGCAGCACTGCTTTCCTAGAAGAGTCAAACTTTTCATACAAACTTTTTTTTTCAACCTAAATCCATTTCACAAAGTCATGAAAACTGTAGATCTATCTATTTTGTGGTCATTCCATCTTGATGGTAATGAGGACTGCAGTGTCGATAAACACTGTGTTATCTTTGTCAGTGCCCCTGCCCCCCCCCCCCCAAAAAAAGAGGAAAAAAAAAAAAGAGAGAAAGTAGAGAAACATAGTAAGTTATGTGGTGGATGTATCAGACACATTAACATGTGCCCTGACAGAGGATGAAGTCATTGCACTGCATAGTGTAAGGAAGATGCTCATTTGAGTGGCAGGTTTTGTAAGAACTCTGGGTTGGCCTAGATGTTGTACATATTGCAGGTACTGGTGGTCTAGTTGTGTACTAGTTCGAATAACAAACTTTCACAGTGGTCACATTTCACTTGAATTCTTTCACTGAAACTTCAAATTGTGTACATGTATTTTGCAAAATGTCAGACTCAAATGAAACCTGTACATATACCATGATATAAACAGCAGATTTCCAGCAACGCTGTATGGCTATAAATGAATGGAGATTGACTATTCAACTTGAGGATATTTCGTGAGTACATATGACCAACATTCCAGGCCATGCAGACAAAATGGTCAAAAAGCCCTTACCTGTGTTTGTGTCCAGGGATTGAAGAAGTAAACTAACAACCAACAGAATTCACAGAAAGAGAACAAAAGTGAAATTAAGTCAGCATACCAGGAATGCATACTTTTCTTTTCTTTTTTTTTTTTTTTTTTTTTTTGAGGAGGGTCTGTGGAGGGCATCATGGACATTTCACTGAAATTTGTATTTTGACTGTTTTGGGTCGTAGACTGTTTAAAGTTGTCTGCTTAAGGTCCAAAGTCTAGCAGTATTCTTAACTCGGCAAAGTTGTTCAAAATATAAACAAAATGAATGTAAAGTTCATTCTCAAGACCTAACAATCGTGTGGTGCTAGGCGCAGTATTTTTCATGTGACAGAAGAGCAGTGAAGGCTCCATTCAGTTTGTCCCATGTGATACCTATGATGGAGGTCATGATTTGATTACATCATAATGAGTTTGACCACAAGCCATGCCTGTGTACATTTACACCTGTGGGGTCTTGTCAGCTCATATCTGTCACCTGGGGGGGCTCTGAACTGTGGCCATGGTGATTGTTTTAATTACAACTTCCTTACTGATCAGGTTTTATCAGTGTTTCACCTTAACGTGTACTGTGGTGGTCTCACTGTGCCTGATAACGGCTGCCATAAGGCTATGGCCACCTCATATCTTTCACTCTTTAACAGCAGCTAATGGTAATATATCCATGTGTTTATTTATAGCCTTTCACTGAAAACAAATAAATACACTTATTCTTCACTTATTTTGTCATGTGTACAAGTTGCTTACATTGTCTTATGCAATAAGTCAATAAGGCTGCATCCAAAATATTTACTGTATGTGGGAATCCATGGAGCTTTCCAGAAGACAAGGAAACCAAGCTCAATTTTATAATATGAATAAAATGCCCATATAATTTTTGATGAAAACAGGAAAAGTGGTTTATTTGATATAAAATTGGATTGAATGACTACATTATTTTACTGTGAAAGTAGAGGTGATCGACTGTAGTTTAATCAATTGAAAAAGTGAGGTATCATGGTACATGTAGCACATGGAATGTTATAATTTATACAGTTTGACCTTTTGTGAGCCAGTGTCGAGCAAAGAGAAAAATATGTATGAACATTTAGTGCAGGAATATTTATAAATAAGACATGAAATTGACACTGTGCATGATTTCTTTGATTCTCAGTTCAAAAGATCTTTCATGGCACATTTTTTAAATATAATTTTTTCCTTATTCTTTTAAAAGACACATAAACATGTAAATTTTCTTTTAGATTGTTATATATGTTAAGCATAGGGACATTGAATTCTGTTGTAATTTGAGATTTTACATGCATGGAATGCAAGTTCAGCAAAGTAAGAAAGGCATCTGGGCCCTTCAGTCCTGATAGTGAAGGGTACTGCTATGCAGTTTACACTTTTGGATCAGGTATACTGTGTCCTTATATGGATGTGGCATCTGATTTGACCTCTCATACATTTTGCTAGAGATTGTTCATAAGGCAGCATTATTCTGTTAGTATGCAGAGCACAGGCATACATGTTGCATGTCTTACATACAATAATTTCATTTGAATGCCTCTTTAACTCCTACCAAACTACCCTCGTACTGGCCTTGACCAATGATCTTGTACAGCCTGATAGGTCATGCTTCAGCTGACTCCACAACAGCCAGTGGCGTGACTTAACCCTTTCCCACTGAAAGCAGCCAAAACTGGCTGGTGGTCAAATGTCGTCTGCTTCAGTGTTTTAAACTAATTTCAACAGCAATGAAAAAACAATTTGACTGTGAACATGTAGATGAGACCTATCAAAATCACATGCCAAGGAAAGCTGTTGACTCAGTCTTAATTCCAGGAGAAAGGTTTCAAGGTAGCACAAAACAAGACTGTATACCAGTCTTCACTTGTGGGTACTCTCATGAAAGTTCTCTTTATTTAAAAAAATGGAAGAAAGGATTGCAATAATTCCTTTTAGAATGTGTGGAAGACCAGGGGAAGTGTGGCATGAGTTAATATAGCACAGACAGTTGTTGATCCTTTTAGTCTGGCACCCAGTCTTTTCAAGTCGCTACCTAGAGGCTACCATGGTAATAGCCAGGTCATCATATTTCACGTCAAATTCAGTCCACTATACATAAGGATTCTTTTGTGTTAAAAAAGAATGCTGTAAACAAGATGAGAAGGCAGCAGAGCACTGTGGGTAATATAAGCCTTGTCTGTAATAATTCATTGGGAGGGACAACTGCTCACATAAACTTTGCATACGCTGCCTGGGGTTCTACCGTCAAACAGTTTAATCTTATTCATTGATAGTGAGGCTGCCAGAGGACGTCACTTACAATTTTAAAGAAACAATTTGTTGGACCAATTTTCTTAATTTGAATATTGGGCAAGATTAGAATGGTAGTCAGGAGTGTGGTCAATTATACCTGCCATTGATTGATTTAGCATTCTGAATTATTGTATCGTGATCTCTGGTTTTATGAACACATGCACAGTGCACCTACAGCATGGAAATTATACACCTATATCCTTGCTGACTGCTGGTCCAAATCCAGTTTACCGACAAAAACCAAGGCTACTTGCAATCTAATAAGTAACCATTAAAATAAATCCATTTTTATTAGTTCTTGGTTTGGCTTCTTTTAATAAACCTCTGAATAGCCAGAGGCGGCGGTTTGGTTTTCTTAATGAAACACTGCCATAATCATGGCCAGATTAGGTCCCTTGCATGTGTTATAAATTTGTGATTGTTTAAATTTAATGTTGGATCATGAAATGTTTTATTGGCATTGAGTAAATGGGGCCAGCGTATGCATAGACCTGTTCATAACTCCTATGTAATCTGGCAGCCAATCATAGATTTGATACATGGAAAAATAAGTAAATTTACTTACAGACTGGCAAGATGTTTCGAGATTTACAATTACAGACGTTTGTGTGCATAAACCCTCCAAAGTAGTGGGTATTAAAGGTATATATGGAAATTTCAGGACTTTGTGGGGAGTGTTTGAGAAGTAGCAAATAACAGGCAGATAATGAACACAGGACCTGGTGACAATGGAGAGTGGATGGAAACACAGGCTGTAGGGGACGCAGAAGACAGACAGGCTCTCCATCACAGCAGTTGTGTGGAGACACAGGTTATGGGGAGGGTAGGAATACCCTGACACACAGAGGGCATAGAGGAAAAGGGTACCAGTGGCACAGGGAGTGTGTGGGGACACAGGCTCGCTGGGGTGGGGGGGGGGGGGGGGCAGGCATACCAGTGATTCAGGCCACACATGGATACACAGCCTAAAGGAGTGGAAATGTGGGGGAATTCATTTTTTGTTTTCCTCAAAAGTCATAGAAAACAAATCTCCTTTAAGTAATTTTTCTACATGAAAGGCCTAAATCTGGTTAAAAAAAATGAAGGGATGTGGCATGGTTTCAATTTTTCTCTTTTTTTTATTCTTTCTTTCGTTTTGTCTTATAATTCAGAAGTCATTTCATCCCTGTAACTTACAGAGAAGGGGGCATGATGCAATGTCTTGGCAGTGAAGCCACTATCAGGGATTAACTTGCTCATTGCAGCTTTTCTTATTGTAGTGCAACCATCTGCAAGTAACACGGTACAAAGAACACAGTATTGTGTTGGTCAGGCTAAGCAGACAACTTTCCAGTCACCCGCTGAACAGATGGAGGTCTTTGTGTTCTTCCCTACTTTGGTGGACTTAAGAAAACAATGAAATGTAGCAGGCAACTTTGAAGCAGTTCATATTTTCCGTGCGTGATGTCACTGTTTACATACTAGTGTACACAGAATGACAGCCATCACACAGCCCAGACACAACAGCACACAGGCACTTGGGGTGTAAAATACAAGGGCATTACATGATTTATTAATTGAGAATATTATCTGGACTTGTAACTCATCACAGACTGACATGAGGCTTGATAATGAAGCAGTGCCAGGGCCCCGGTCTATTGTGGTGCCAGGCTGACACTTCACATTGTTATTGTGCATGTATGTATCAGTATGGCTGAAACTGAAGGACAGAATTCTCAGACACAGAGTCAGACACTCTACACCATACCTGAACTTGATGACAAGCCCTTTTCAGCAGATTTAGAATTGCACTGACCAAGTCGTAGGTGTTTATCTGGCCTTGCTCCCCCCCCCCCCCCCCATTCTCCACTTGTTCTTTTAAGGCTTTCCCCTCCCCACCCCTACTGTACATGGCAGGCAGTGTTCACATTCTGTATAAACATGCCGTGATCCTTTTACAATGAGGTGACCCTGGAAAGCTTCCTTTTAGTCATGCAACAGAGGGAGTAGCCAACTGTATCAGATAGTAATATTGTAAACATATACATGTACCTGTTTTCACCTGATGTGTACCATTGTTGACAAGCCATGCCTTTGTCTCAGCTGGCCACTCTTTGTCTGTGTATAGGGTGACTAGGGCTAGTAGACTTTGTTTCTATAATTATTACCCCTTCCAAACTCTTAGCACCTGTAGCACTACAGTGTATCAAGTTTCCTATGTCACTTGGAGTGTAAAATGACCCTCTGATATAAAATATGCCCTCCTTTTCTTTTTTCTTCTAACATCTGCTTCAGACTTAATGTTGTGTCCACAGAGTCAGAGATGGCTGAGAGTTCCAAGACATCCCTGTATCATGATAGTGTATTTATACTGAAGTTATGCAACATACATAGAGTTAGTGTCCTGTGCATATTTTTACTGGAGTCATCCTAATTATTATAAAAACGTTATTGCCATAAAATAAAAACTTATCAGCCAATGTGCATGATGTTGAGCTTTGAAGAAAGCCTAAAGACTTGTGAGTCAGCTGAGCTGATGTGATGGGTGGTATTCATTGGTCATCTGTCCATACATTGGCATCCACAATTTGCATTTCTGGCTTCTTTCCTAACACTGTCAGTCAAATCCACTTCAAATTGACAGGGATTTATCTTTGGGTGAGTCTCTACCACCTTTGATCAAATGGTCACACTCCAGTGATTTTTTATTTTTTAATGATTTTTTGGTAAAATCTTAAAAGATCTGCTCCAAAACCACCTGACCAATTGCTTTAAAAATGCACAGGGACACTTCTGGCGACCCCCAGACCTCAATTTTTTAATAGGTGACACTATGAGTTGTTTTTTTTTTACTTTTTTTTTCTTTTTTGTGTGTTTTTGCTAATTTTGATTTTTTTTTTCAAAACTGTTTTGCAGATTGTGCTGAACATTGGTGGAATTTTAGAGTATAGTGTTCTGTCAGTAGCTTCACCTTTGTTTGGGCAAACTGTATGACTCCAGAATCTTAGAGAAGGGTTAGTGTTCAACAATAGCCTTACATCATAATAGTGTACAAGTAGATTGCATAGAAGTTAGGCAGGATCTGCGTGGCCAGTGGCCTTGATCTGCATTTTTACCCCTTGGCCCACAAGGCCGGAGGGGTATTGTCCTCACATACACGTCCGTCCGTCCATTTTTGCCTTGGTAACGCCATTCCAAAAATACTCACTTTACAGAGACCAATTTTTTATCACAGGCGGTTATTGAGGTGCTCCAGGTGCTGATTGAAAAGTAGGTCACTAGGCCTCATTTTTAGGTCACAGTACTACATTGCAAATAAAAAACAGTGTTAACACAATATCTTAAAAAAATTCATCAATTATTTATGACAGTTGGTCCTAAGGATGCCCCAGATGTATATAGAAAACTAAGTCACTGGGTCTCATATTTAGGTCACAGTGCTGCAGTGAAGAAGAATGGGCAAACCATGATATCTTCAAATATTAAATTACTCATTGTTGCTGCACCAACTATTTATGACAGTTGTTCCTAAGGATGCCTCAGACACCTAGTAAAAACTAGGTCACTGGGTCACATATTTAGGTCACAGTGCTGCATTGAAGAGAAATGACCTTGTGACGCCATATCTCCAGAAATACTCACTGTACAGAGACCAAATTTTTATCACAGAAGGCCATTGAGGTGCTTCAGGTGCCTATCAAAAATTAGGTCACTTGAATGTAGCTTCATCAATCATTTATGACAGCTGGTCCTAAGGGTGCCTCAGGAGCCTATTGAAAACTAGGTCACTGGTCACATATTTTGGTCACAGTCACAGTACTGCATTGAAGACAAATGACCTTGCCATGATATCTCTGCCCATTGCATTTGCACCAAAGCTTTGTCATTAGGTTAAACAGAAGTAACCTGACCTACTGGAGGTGTATTATTGTCACCCATGCGTCCGTCTGTCTGTCTGTCCCTCCCTCCTGGCTGAGGGGTTTTGCGGTCACTGATCGGCTTCTAGGTCTGGTCATGATATTACCCATTCATAAAAAACTACATGCATTTTTTTCGCCAGAATTTGAAATGTTGGTCACTGACTTTCCTCGTGAGCTCTGGGATAGCCTGATTCCAACCCATCTTGGAACCACAGAGTCTTATCTACAACTGTCTATCATAGCCTTGTTAGCTAACACTCACATTGGCACATGTATGTCAGTGCTACTGTTATAGCCTTGTTTGTGTACACCTGCATTAGCACATGGCAGTGCAACCACTCATAGCCTTATTAAGTCACACCCATGTTGGCACAAGGCAGTGCAATCATTTATAGCCTAACTAGGTCACACCCATGTTGGCACATCATTTATAGCCTTACTAGGTCACACCCATATTGGCACATCATTTGTAGCCTTACTAGGTCACACCCATATTGGCACATGGCAGTGCAGTCATGTATAGCCTTACTAGGTCACATCCATGTTGGCACACGGCAGTGCAATCATTTATAGCCTTACTAGGTCACACCCGTGTTGGCACATGGTAGTGCAATTATTCATAGCTTTATTCGGTCATGCCCATATTGGCACATGGCAGTGCAACCATTCAAAGCCTTATTGGGTCACACCAGTGTTAGCACATGGCAGTGCTATCACATCATGGCCTTGCTAGCTAACACCTGCATTTGACTGGTTCTGGGGTACAAAAAATAAGCTTAAAAATTTGGCTGCCATCAGGCAGTGCAGGCTAAACAGACATAACACATGTATAATATGACATAGTGTGTAACACAGTACTGCTCCCCCCCTCCCCCCCCCCCAAAAAAAAGGCAGAACAACAAAGTGATTCTTTAAACTTGACAAATGACATGGCTTTTCTTCAACTCATCAACAAAGCTGCAGAGGTCATTCTTAAATTTGACCAAGAGATATGGTTGTTTGTTGTAGTTAACAGAACAATTTCTAAAACCAGCCAATGACATATGATCCTCAAGTGTTGTGTCTCTGCATGATTGAACCTGTGTTGATGTTAACTATGGCCACTAAAGAACTGTACTTTAAAATGATCAATGTGTGATATAGATAGTTATGGGAAGCATGTAGCTTTTCTCAGTTTGCATAATTCAGGATGGTGTTTTTATGTGGCAGCATGGTGTAGAAACTCCCTGGGTAAACAATACACCAGCAGGTTGGACTTATGAAGTTAAGTTTCATTTGGATGAGGACATTTAGACTATGCATAAAATATCCAACCTTAAACTGATCTGGTAGTCACCAAACAAAAGAGACTGGGCGCATCCTGCTAATCTGTGGCAGCTGAGAAGCAATTTTTGTGAGAGAACCTCTGTGCCTAGTTACTGCAAAATGAATTATTTCAGTGCCTCTAGCTGATAATGAAATTTACAATACAATATACAGCCTGTTCATGTCTTACAAGTACAAAACAAAACCACATCACATGCATTGTCTAGAATGATCTGGAACATAAAACACAGCGTGTACACATAGAAGAATAGAACCTGCTGTAATAAGAGGGGAATATTTGTCTTTTTTTTTTTTTAAACTAAAGGACATAATATCTGCCTAATTTAATTTCCACTTAATTACTTTAACATGTTTGATCTTGAAGGCATCAGTTTGTTGTGGAGTGAAATGACAAGATCTCATTTGACACAAAACACTAACGTACTGCCCCACCTTGAAAATATCAGACTGACATTTATTACTGTTGACAAAATGGAGGAGGCTTAGGTTGCCTGCTCAGCAGATAAACCTTCAGCTATTTTCCACTCATGTAAGAGGAGCACAGACAATACACAGAGCTTGGACTGCATAGGAGCTGGGGACAGAGAAGTTGGTTACCTAAAATAAAAAGGAGTTTTGGATTGGGTCACTTTGACTTCAATAGGCCGGTCCATTAAAACTCGGGTCAAGATAGGTCTGGTTTGAAAAGGCGAGATACCAGCTCGTACATCTGGCAGAGACAGGAACTATTCCCAA
The DNA here is from genome assembly GCA_964020975.1 of Hermodice carunculata. NCBI lineage: Eukaryota > Metazoa > Annelida > Polychaeta > Eunicida > Amphinomidae > Hermodice > Hermodice carunculata. The sequence goes on from OZ026630.1 coordinate 17,882,538, forward strand.
TTTCATGTTAGAGCATCCCTCTTGAGAGTGACCCCATGATGTATTATAAGGTCAACTATACTTAGTAAGAGGCAGGCCAGGGCCAGGAAGTACCTGGGGCAGCAGGCTTGCCCCCCCCCCCCCCTCTTCTCTCCCCCCCCCCCCCCATTAAAATAACATTTATTTTTGTATAAGTTTCTGGTTGGAATATGAGTACTATGTAGAATATGTTTTGGTTTTCAATTGGAAGCCACAGTTATTTGAGATAGTCCAATATTTATAGCTTATATTGGATATTAGGCCATTTGTGCTTCATTAGATATCAAATAAGATATTGAATAAAAAGTACATCTGATATCTGAATAGGAATTCAGGGGCATATATGTTTTATAATATCTAAATTATGAAGAGATGAGGGGATTGCTGGTGTAATAGGGGCTACAAATCTGAAGAAAATAACACTTTAACTCATTCATTTCCCATGCAGGCAGACACTGTGCCACATTTTTTGTTCCCTCTGTATTGCCCATTGACAGGTGTTGCCATTTTTCATAATTAGCATACTGGATGATAATATCATATCCCTAATGTAAGAGTTACATCCCTGAAATTGCTACATTTTGTGTACTATATCAGACATGAGATCCAGGGCTCTTGAAATATTGGACATTTGATATTGAATGAAATTTCATGTTGGACCACCCATGATGATTATAGAGTAACCTGATGACAAAGAAAACACAATCAATGATCAGTTAGAATTGAAGAAAATTACTTAGGTGTGATGTGGGGAATTGATTACAACAACATTAAGTGATGGCAAAAATCCATTGGAGTGAAAGATTTGTTTTCTGCAGATAACATACCTTTTTAATTCTGAAATCTTCACAGAAGTCCTTTAGAAACCATCTCCAAGGGGTAGTTTGTTATTATGGTTATCTCCGTTCCATCTGTAGAGCAATAAAGAAGATGAAAGGCAAGATAAGATGTTGGGGTATTTTCAATATCTAGGCAAACTGGCTCCTAGAAGAATGAGTCAAAATCACCCACATTATCACAACATGCTATCAGCATAACTTATAGCTCAGGATATCTTTACCAAGCAGTGTAATTTAACAATACTGCATCAATAGATTTTTTTTCGTTCTTTGGGTGTGTGATTGTGTGTGTGTGTGTGTGTATGTGTGTGTGTGTCTGTGTGTGTGTCTGTGTGTGTGTGTTGTGTGTGTGTGTGTGTGCGTGTGTGTGTGTGTGTGTGTGTGTGTGTGTGTCAGTATTGTCTTATACATGTGCTGGGTCCTCAGGATTCTATACATGTCAATCATGTGAACGCTTGTCAATTTTCAATACTGTTAACCTTCTTCCTCTTAAATCCAGCCAAAACCAGCTGGTGGTCAAATGTCTTCTGCTTCAATTCTTTTTTTACTAATTTCAAAAGTAAATAAAAACAATTGGAATGAGCAATGTATTTGAGACCTCTCAAGAGAGTATGGCCTGCATGGACAGCTTTCCGTGGCATGGAGGGGGTGTTTATAGTAACCCTGGTCAAGGAAAGCTGGTGACTGTCGTAATTCAAGGGGGTGGGATTAATGGACTGAAAGAAATTATGAAGACTACATTTCATATCTGTAATATTAACAGGCTGTATGATTATAAGCATAGGCCCATATTGTCATTACTATTTGTGATGATCATACATTTCTATTATAGCTGCAGACTTAGGATATTTGTATAAAATACCACACACAAAAAGGTGCAGCTAATATGAATACTTGTGTGGTAATTGGCACTGAAATATGTCTGACTGAACATCCCAATATTACATTTATGCAGCCTGATTTGATCTATTCTATTCAAATTATTGGTGTCAGTATGAAGTGTTCATCATAATCATCATGATCCCTAACCTACATTTGAACGTTGCGTGGGTTGTACATGGACTTTGATAGTGGTTACTTGGAATGTACTTAACTACACTTGGTTTGTTGAACTTCTTTTTATTAAATGTAGTCATTTTGATAAATAACATACTCAGATCTCACCCAACTAATGCATCTTTTTTTCTTATATACATTTTAAAAAAAATATATATATTTTGTTTTTGTTTTTGTTTTTTGTTTTTTTTGTTTGTTTTTGTTTTGCAGAAGACTTTTGATTTGGTACATGTACAAGTACTTCCACAGATTTCCTATTAACCATGTATGGACTTCCAAGTCAACAAGCTTGCAAGATTTGCTGATTCAGAAAAAAGTCATTTCAGTTTCATCAGCTCATATGCTAATTTCACTTCAAGTTCAAATATTGAATTTTGAAAACTTGCCCCTGTGGGCATGTGTCTGGCCACCACCCAGTTTCAGCTGGAAAGTAAAAGTGGCCTATATGAACTAAAATGAAGACAAAGGTATTTAGAAAGCAGATGGTTTGTTATTATTAACTCTTTCAGTGCCAAAATTTTGGACTGAGTTTACAGCTTTTCTTGGCATGCATTGGGCGCAATGCACCCAATGCATGCCGAGAAAAGCTGTTGACCTGGGATATTCTCTCTGGAACTATAGGCATGCTGGTACTTGAATGAAAAGTCTTTTTAGGAGGAATACAAATCTGGGATCCTTATTATAATTCAGACTAGTTTGACCTAGCTAGATCGTCTTTAGTCGTGTTTGGCTCTGAAAGAGTTAAGCTGAGAGGACATCAGTGGTGTTAGGAAAAGATGGGTGTTTGGTTACTCTTCCTGATTGAAAAAGAAGCTACCATGATCAGATGATGTGTCTTTGTCTGACTGAGCCATTAGAGTGTCTTCTGTGTATAAAATCATATATGCTTTGCATTGTGTGTCAGAACCAACTGCACCAGAACAATCAACACAAAACTTATACTATCTTCTGTCTGATGTAGATCTAATGTAGTTTGGGATCTAATACAGTAATTATATTTCTGTTTCTTAAAAACCCAAATTGAGGCTGGTATGCAACTGATACCAGTGGTGGGTAGATCTGTCTTGAGTGATGTGAAAGGTTGCTATTACAAAATTATAGTTATGCCTAATTTAAAAAAAAAAAAAAGAAAGAAAAGAAAAAATCCACCCGCATCGATGCCCATTTATTTTCCACAGTGCTTTTACTTCCAACATGTGTTTGTATCAGGACTCATTAGCATGAAAATAGAGGTTCTCAATAATTCTTGGGAAGTGTTTATGTATCAGAATCCCAATGAAGCAAACACGAACAGATGAAATGTGTGGGTGACTGTGACCTGACAATCAGACACGCTCCATCTGCCCACTGTAGCAGCTGGAACTTGGTTCCACCAGGCAAGACTAATCCATCACTTTAGAGGATACATGTGGATACCTAAATCAAATTTATGAGGAATGTGAATAAACCATTCCCAGTTAGATCCAGCTATACAATGAAACCTCATCATAATGACACCATCTGTTCCCTGCAGAATGTGTCGAATATATGAGTCAAATAACAAAAGGATTTGACTTTATATCCAGGTAATGGTAGCCAACACTTGTCTTCTTGGTCATCTTTACTTTGGTCACCGGCTCTCAAAGTTTTTCCAAATGTTTCTATAGATGCAGCTCTGTCTGTTTTATCTCATATTCTATCAGTGATGCATATAATTTCTCTTGAAGTTGTACTAATGACACTGTGGACTGTAGAAAATATATTGGTATACTATTTACCATATAGAAATAAAACTCAAAGTAGAAATGAATTGTTGAACACACAAGGGCCATGTAATAAACATACCAACAAAATATTCAGTTAGCTGTTATATACTTCTCTTGTTTTATTTTACTTTTGTGCATAACAGTAGAACATGTTAAACTTTTTTAAACTTAACATTATTAGGTATTTGTGAACATTTTATGAATTTGAAACTTTTTTGACATTAAGCAAACTTGAAATGCAAAACATGATAATTTGGAAAGTTTAAAATAGATTCATGCCCCATACATTAGAGTTACAGAACCAAGTTGAGGTGTGCCAAGTGATACAACTTTGGAAAGTCATGTCTTGGATGGTGACAAATTTATGGATCAATTTTCCTAGATTTATGTGTCTGTAGTTAACCCATCTTTTTGAGTGATTAGTAAACAGTATATCTGGCTTATGTCTATATGGATGAAATGGAGAACATTTATTTAAAGCCACCAATGCTGGCTATCCTACTGCAGGGCACCAGGATCATGTGGAAGATTGTTATTGGCTTACAGAATAACATCCTGCTGACACCCTCAGGGTGGGATTCTGATTGGCTCTTTGAATGACATCTTGACATCTCCAAGGAAGGACTCTGATTGGCTCTTAGAGTTTGAACTGTTTCTAAATCAAGTGTACAAGTACATGCAGGTATATGTATGGTTAGTCACCGTTGGCTCAGTGCCTTCACTAAGAGTAACAATGTAACATGACACACACTTTGTGTTATTCTGACCATTCATCCAGGTCTTAACTTCCTTCCTCCATCCTTATAAGTATTTAGGTATTCAATTGTTTTGCTATCTCTGTCTTATCCATCTGTTCACCTTAAAGTACATAATTTATTGATGTACTTTTCCACCCATACTGTCCCTCCATCACAGAAGCCATGTGTTCCTATCTCTAGACAGCTGTATTCATCCACACACATTTATCTGCCCATACAAGATCTGTTTCAGATTTGACTTACCTGTATGTCTATATAAATATTTTAATTTTTTTGCACCTGCTTAGGAAGCTATACGAGGTGTTGCAGAGAGAAACAATGTCCCATTGCTGGTGCAGCGCAGCTCCCTGATCAGGCATCCAGCCTACGCTTGTGATCTCTTGCCGAGGAATGAACTATTCAATTCAAAGCCTGAAATGGTGCACATTTGTGGGAATGTAGTTATAATTTTAGCTAGCTAAGCACATGGCCAGGCAGTGATTATGTGACCTGTAAGTCACCTCCACTTGATAACTAGCAGGGTGGCCCGGGCTATGCTGTGAGCCTCCCAGTTTTATTTTCACAGCCAGTTCAAAAGTGCCCAGTATCACTTACACTCTCTTTAGTGCCACCTTTAGGTCCCTCATCTAAGATTACAATTTTAGGCTTCACAGCCACAACCCAACTCAGCCGCTTCTGTTTCCTGCACAAATTTGGCAATGTGTGAATGAAAATTGTCAAATTTCAGGCAGGCCACTGTGTTCTATATTTGGCAAGTGATTGTGAGTTGTAAGGTTTTTCAACAAGCTGTGCATCGGAGCAAGTTTGTGGAAAAGTTTTGGGTACGAGCCACCTTCTGATGTTTAGGGGGGCTCTCCACTTGCAGATCAGTTACATTTACTTTGCCACAGCGCACAACTTAAATATACACAAATTTTGAAGCAGCCAGCTAGGTTTCAGACATATGGCATTCCAGTAGTACACTGGAGTTTGTAGAGAAAATATAGATATGCATATAGGCCTATCTATACATAGCAGAGCCCACTGTAGTGAGGATCTCTGACATACTGGCTTAAACTGCCTTAACACAGCATTGTCACTTGACATCATAGTTGGCTTCATTTTGCAAGCCAGATTGTAAGCCTGCAGAAGATGGCATATTTGCTGAATTTTAGTCATGGTTTCTTTTTTCTTGGAATGTTTTAAAATTGTTATGGGAAAAATTGAAAGAACATTAATTTGAAAAATGATGCATGAGGTAGATAGTAGGGCAGAGATAATGTAATCATCTACCAGTATATACAGGAAGATGCTACAAGTAGTTCACATTTCAGCATGCTAACTTTATTGTATTTTGTATCATTCAGTACTGATTTTAAAGAGGGTCCTAGAGTAGATTAACCCTTTCATGCTCAAGTCATGCTAAAGGGCCCAGTCTCGACTTCACTGTCATGTTAACAGAAACTGCTTTTGCAGAAAAATTTTGAAAAGACCTATGATGATGACATGGCCCAGGTCAACAACCTTCATAATGCCCAGCCCTTGGCAAGGAAGGCTATTGACTGGGTCTTACTATGACCAGGAAAAGGTTAATGCTGAAAAATACGATGTTCTTTATTGTAGCTATGGAAACAAAGGTGAACAAAAAAAAAAAAAAAGAGATGATAGCAAAAGAAAGTTTTTATACAGTTGAATGTACAGCCCTAATTGTCAGAGAATTTATGTCATGCCTCAGATAATAGCTTAACACCATGTTGACTGAACAAGATCCCCAAGTGTTGGCAGAATTCTTACACACCATTAATGTCACCGGCAAGACCAGTATTTTGTACACAGTATTCAGTCCAATAATTTAACCTTTTAAGGAGTAAAGTTGCTGTGATTAAGTTGTATAAACAGATACATGTATCTTCTTTGTATTGTTGTGCAGGGACTGGCAACCTTATGGGTCAGACATAGAAACACAAACATTCGAAGATTGAGGATCAACTAGTTACTCTTTGTCTGAAATGATCAGATCAAAGTGTATTGTCAGCCATGCACCTGCATGACAAACAAGATGTGCTCAGATGTCTTTCACACTCATCTACAAAACCCCTTGTCAGGTTAGATCAATTGACCTCTGCAAGAAAATGCTTTGAATATATCATAACTATGCAGACCACATATATTCATATCCATAATTTGCATTTTACTGTATAAGAATTGCATGAGACAAGGCAGGTAACAACTGTGAATATGGTAAACATTCCTAGAGCAACCTGCATCAGTACACCAGGATGAAAGCAATTGATATCATATTTTATGTCCAATCATAATTAAGTATATCTATCTATCTTTATGTCTGTCTGTCTGTCTGTCCATCCATCCGTATATACATGTATGTATATATGTATGTATATGTTTCCATTAGGGATTTTTTCTGTGGTTTACAAGAATGGAACTTAAGGGGAGAAGTCTAGATTTTCACCAATTTTACATGTTAATAAACAAGATTTGTAACCCTTTAGAATATTCTCAGAGGGTATTTCAGGTTTTGAAAGGGTAATAAACCCCCATTTGTGGGTTAACAGAAACACTATATATATATATATATATATATATATATATATATATATATATGGAATGTCAATAATTACTTAGTGTACTTGGAAGACCACCCTGTGTTCATCCCTTGTTTATCATTTCACATAAAGGTATTCCTGGGAGTCATTCACTTGTTAGATGCTGGTGACACTGTAATGAACACAGCTTGCATATTGTCACTTGGTGTAGTTGCAAAAGTCCTTCATTATCTGTTTCCATTAAAGCCTGTGTATTAGAAATGGTCCTATATTGCATATTCTGATGTGTGTATATTACATGGAGAAGATATATCTCTATCACTTTTGAGATTAAAGGACCCGCTGTGTTGTTTGGCCAAAAGACATAATTGACTACAGTATGGTGATGCTGGATATATCTCTTCGAGTGCAAACTTTACTTTAGATATTAAGTCACATGGGGTCCACCATATATGTTGCAAAAAGATTTGAAAAAAGATACCAATTTGGACACAAAGCAATGGAAACTGGATGGAGGAGGAGCTGTTGAAGATTTCTAATGGATACCATTCTATGCTTTGCAGGCCTGAGTTTTTCCACTATAATGTAGTTATCTTCAACACTGTGTAGAATTACATAAAAGAATGATTACATTTTTGTTTATGGGAGTGAAGCTGTCATGGTAAACGTGATTTATGTGACAACAAACAAGTCATTTGGAAAACAAATCATTTTAGTGGAAGACACGACGAGCGGGCCCTTAATAGGATTCAAGAAATTAACATCTGCAGGGCAAATTTTAAATGTGCAAAAGGGATAGAGACTGTCTCGTCTCTGTGTCATAAATTTTGCCTTCAATTGATTTTCCATTTTGCCTACATGTGCGGTCATTTTGACAGGTGGACAATTTATTGGGCTATATCTTAAATAAATCACTAATTGTAATTTTCATAGAGCCAGCTTACTTTGCCCAACAGGAAGATGTGCAGTGAATACAAGCATTCTGCAAGAGTGGAGGAGCCCACCATTGTAAATAGTGCCTTTGTTATGTAGACTTCTAGCTGACTTCCATTTTGTATATTTGAAATCTCTTGTTAATTTATATACTGGGAAGATTGATGTGTGAACATGAAATTACATGTTCAATTATGGAGTGTTTGGTGAGCATTGCCCATGTTCTGATAGATATATGGCTCCAGAGGTTATGTGTTCCAGGGCTCTTGGTTTCATCAAATGGCCAAGCCATTACTGGTGATACCTTTATCATACTAAGCCCAAATTCTGGAACACTGTCATCATGTAAAAAATTAATCATGTTGATTATGACACTTTCATAAGTATCTTCATTGGCCATGCTTTTGAGTAGAATTGAACTTGAGATAAATCAGGATGGATCAAGGATTCTTCAGCCCTTTTGGTGAATTGTACATTCATACCAACAATGGGAATGTACAATTGGTTTAAACATAAAATATGTTTAAACCAATTATAGTTCCCCCTTTTACTTACTGTCAATGATGTGGCAGGTTGCAGCTTCAAAACTACCTCATTTTGTCCCTTTTGCAGACTCAGGTAGAGATTTTAAGTTGAGTGCTGCAAATGTAATTAGTTTGAAGTGTATTCAAATTGGAGTTGAGGCATCAAAATATTTTGACTGAAGCTTTAAATGTTCTCTTTGTAACATAGTTCCTATTCAGTGTACATGAAATACTTTCTATTGTGTGTGTGTCAGGAGGGTGTTTGTTTGTTGTTTTTCTTCTTTTTTTTTTTTTTTTTTCATTTCCGCAATCTTGTGCCATCATTTCAATAGGCAAAAAATAAAAGCAGCCAAATAAAGGCAGATGCAGGGCAGGAACTTCCTTCAAGGCACTCCTGAAATTTGATCACCAAGCCAAAGTGTGAAGAGGAATTTCATTGGCATTGCGTCATTTTAGAACATTTCATTGAACTAGTGACCATGTTATGCTGAAAAGCAACTTATGTTAGCACAATTGTAGACCTATACTTAAAAATATTTAGCTGAATTAACCGTTTCCCCCCTTAAACTGGCTAAAACAGGCTGGTGGTCAAGTCTCGTCTGATGTATTTTCAACAGTAGTGAAAATCATTTTGAGAATTCCAGATGATACCTATCAAAATAGCATGCCCCGTACCAGGGAAAGCTGTTGACCCAGGCTAAATTGAAAGAATAAAGGGTGAACATGAAAACATGCCCCCTCCCCTATATAAATGATGGTGAAATGGATAGGATTCAACATAAAATCTATATTAAAATCAGATTGCTTAAGAGGGCAGAGTTAACATGGACAATACAGTTATTCAAGTGCAGTTTCAGCAGACAATGACAATGAAGAGACTTGGCTATCTGGTAATTGGCCAGTCCTACTAATCCAATATAAAATTCATCATACCACAGCTAAACAAAACTTAATGAAATTTCATTTCTTCATGTTCTGTTCATGACAAAAGATTTACAGTCTGAACTGCTGAACAAAAATATCTGTTATCAATGTACATACATGTGTTTGCAGACAGCCAATTATACAGGAAATGCTTCAGCATATCATGCAGTAATCACCAGGAAAATTCTTTTTGGAAAAAAATGAACAGATGATACATGTAAAGTGTGACCTCAGCCCAACTGTCATAACATAACATGTAATCAGAATGTTTTCCAATGCAATGAAACACAGTTTTGTTTAAAACTCAGATCATAAAATGTATGTACAGTGGTACCTACTCTAAAGACTACCTCTATTGAAAGACCTCATTAGTTTTTTTAAGACCATCCTTTCAAGACAAAGGACCTTTTGTTTCTTTTTTTAATTTACCTGCAATGAAAGACCATATGCAATCAGTTTCGTCAGGAATTAGGCGTGATCTTAAAGACCAAGTACCTTTGTACTTGAAAATGCCAGTTTTAGGTCACTTTAGCATGTGAGAAATTTACTTATGACAAACATTAAAAAAAAAAAAAAGAAAGAAAAAATGGCACATTTTTTGTGTTTGAAGAGAGAAGGCAATATTGACAAGCCACACTTATGTCATAAGTTAAGAGAAGCCTTTTTTTGAGTTTTTTCTTCAGTTGAGCTTTCAAAATTCCAGTGAAGTTCAAACCTAAAAAAATCTTGTCTGAAACTGCCAAGCCAATTGCTTCAAAATTGTTGTGGGACACTTCCAGGGCCAGACCTTTATTTATTCAACAGGTGGAGCTATGAGTATTTTCTATTTTTTTTTTGTGTGTTTTTTTTTTTTTTTTGGTTTGTTTTCCATATTTTTACTTTATTCTCCAATATGTCACTCAGATTGTTCTAAAACTTGGTGGAAATGTAGGTTGTGGGATGGGTAAACAAACTTATTCACAAGGTGGTGATATTTTGGATCTCTGATTTTTAACAAATGTTTTAATTCATGAACCTGTTGGTTAACGTATGTGTTCCTATCGATTATTAAGTAACTCATAGGGGATTGCCATGGAAATTCCCACTTTCAACTTCTCCAAAACAATCAGCCATATTCACTTCAATCTTGGTGCCAATGTACCTTGGGTGGGTCTCTACTAAATTGTTCAGATGGTCACCTTCCGGTGATTTTAATATTTTTAACAGAATTTTTTATTCGTTTTGTTATTTTGTCAAAATCTGAAATATTTTTTCCCAAACAACCTATCCAATTGATTCAAAATTATATAAGACACTTCTGGGACCCTTAGACCATAATTTGTTCAATGTTTGAAAATATATTTTTTTGTGTTTTTGCTATTTTGTACTTTTTCACCAAAAACGCTATTCAGATTGTTGTGAAACTTGGTGGAAATGTAGCTTGCGGAAGGGTTAAACAATGCTAGGTGGTGATGCTCAGAATCTCAGATTTTAAGAAAAAATTAATTTGGATACCTGTCAGTTAATGCATGAATACACCCCTATTGATTACTACATCATATGTAAGTCAGTGGGGATTGCAAAGGAAATTTGCAGTCTGTGCATATGAGGTCAGCACAGGACTGTACCAGTCCTCTCGTTAAAAGAACTGGTCCTTGGGAGTAGAGTATTAGTGCACTAAACATACCATTGAAGTACATGTTTCACTGATAAGCCCAACAATTCTTATACTTCCCACAGAGCCGAAATTTGTCTTTGCCACTTTGTGTGAGGACCTGACATGGGGAGCAGGTATGTCTGTGTGTGGCCTCCTACAAGCAGCTGTTCTATCAGTTACAACCCACCCAGCAGTTCGGCAGCAGGTCTGCCTTTTTAAAGTTCATTGAAATATTTTCTCAAAGTTAATGACTTCACCTTGGGAAATTGTAGAACTGCAAGGAAATTTATGTGCATGACCTTTTGTGTTGAGTGCCCCATTAAAGATATAGAGCCACTTGGCAGGTTCTTCTGACGCATTTCAAATATTTGGATTTATATATTTTATGATATGCTGCTAAAAGTGGATTGTAATCCCACGGAGAACTAAGGGGATGTTTTCCCAGGTCTTACACTAATGGTTGCCTTTGGAAATGGAAATTGGGTGTGTTTCTGTTGCATAAGATAATAAAAACAAAGATTTCAAACATTTGGATTTATATTTTTTATGATGTGCTGCTAATAGTGGCACACGGGCAGAAGGAAAATTAACAGTATGTTTTGCAAGGCAGCACAATAGAAATTGCCTATGGACATGGAAATTGGGTGTGTTACTTTTGGATAAAACAATGAACAGGAGAAGTAAGAGACTGGGAAGGATCTGGGTGGCTCATTACACTTTTACACACCATGTATACACCTAGGCTCACAGACATTTTAAATGACAGTCTCCTATTTCATATGTTGAATCTGTGAAGAGACAGCAGAGAATGAAAATTTATATAGGGAATTAGATAGGAGTGATTTGGATGAAACGTTTGTGTTGTAAGGAGCGGGACGAAAGACTGAATTGGGATCATTACATGTGAACTTGATTGTTGCCCGGAACCTGCATGTGGAAGTCAGCCAGACATCTTCATTAAACAATGTACATATGCATAATGTCTCCAGCACAATATGTATAGAATAAAAATCACAGGGTTACAAAGACTTGTGTAGCTTTCTTTAGACTCTGCCCATTATATTTCTACACCAGTAATGGGCCAAGGCAGGGGGTCATGGATTGTTTTCTTTCAACATAAAGGAGAAGCTTCGTCGTGTGTTCATTTTAACCTGAAAAACCTGAGATTAAAAAACATCACCTGAAAATGAAAGCTATATCTTATTTATACAAATGATTTTGTTTCTGCATAAGAGAAAAGAAGTAGATTTATTATATAAGTGTAATCCCATATATATCCCAGCCCCCTCCCCCCCCCCCCCTTTCAACCAGTCCTGGCTTGTTGGGTCATCAAGTTCTGACTTAATTCTTTCAAGTGGGCTGTTGAAGGAGAAAAAAAAAGTGGATGCTCAAATTCCACATTCATCATGGTGGGTTTTCAATGGACATTTAACATCATATCCTGGAAAGCATTGGGGACTAGCAGAAGAGCTATTTCCTGCCGGGGTAGCTGTCAGTGGATATTTTGAAATGATCTAATGCCAAGCTGGGGATTACTGGCTACTGTGTGGACATGGCCTTCTCTTCCAAATTTCTTTGTACGTGTGTGGAGCCTAACAAGGTTACCCTGATCAAGATGACAAAGGACATTTTTATTTGTGAAACATAGTCAAAAATATGAAACTGATAAATATTCTGGAAAATTCTATTTTGCTTGATGCTGCTATAATAATCAGTTGCTGCAAAATGGGCTGTTTTGGGAAGTGAGGAAAAAGAATGAACTTTGTTGACACACGCCATTCATGTTATTGCATGGTACAGTCCACATACACAGAAGAAGTATATTTGGAAGACTTCATTGCATTTATCACCTCTTTGATCTATCACAGGCGTATAATTCTCAAGATTTGAATAAGAAAAATGAAATAGGAGAACAAAAGCAAGAAAGGCTGAGATTGGCCTTTCTGGCAAGCATACGGTTATTTACATTTTAGTCCTTAAGAAATTGTAGAGATTGGGTTTCAAACAACAACAGTAGTTGACATAAGAGAAGCTGGCCATAATTATGTGTAACTGAGTAATGCAGGTGTGTCTAGAGTGTACCAAAACTACACAAATACTTCAAGGTGTGGAAGCTTTACCTGTGTGCTGCATTTATTACTTATGATGGCTGCATTTGATTGCATATGACTGCTGATAGATATGTCTGTGCTGTACCTGAATTTGAATTAATATGTCTCAGGTACATGTCTGAAAATATGCCCTGCCTACATGTATAATAGGGAAGAACAAAAATAGAAGGTTCTTGTATTGCTCCTGTAGAGGGCACTTCAGTCAGGAGGGCTAGAGTTGTGTATTCCCTTAACTTCCCATTATAATTTGCAACTGAATAGCTTGAAAACTGTTACATGCAGAAACATCAATCTTTTCATAGTAAATCTATGTGCATAATTTAGATTATTCTGAAAATGTTATGTTATTAACTTCAAAAGTAACCAGTTTATTCAAGGTTACTTTAACATACAATACAATGGAAATGTACAACTCTAGTCCCTAAGGATTTTGTGTATTGGGTTGTGTATTTACCTGAATACACATGATCATGTTAATTTTCATGACCTTTCCTGTTGAATCTCAAGTCCTACATTTCATAGAATATGTGGGTGATACATAAAGGTGTCTAGCCCCCAGAAAAATCAGCCCTTGGTTGGCCGTTTTGTGGTTCCCAAAAATTTATAAAGTTTTCAGACAAGCATATGCAAACTATTTTTTGCTTTTTTTTTTTTTTTTTTTTGAAAGAATCTAATCATTGTGAACACTCTCTCATGGGTATCTTTTGATTAATTTTTTTGTGTAAATTGTTTACAAGGATTTACTGACCACTTACCTTCAATGCAAATCAAGCTCCAGAGTGCAAAACATGGAAACTGGTCTGTTTAACAGGCAAACCGGCCACATGTATTGCTAAAAATTCATGCCATTATAACTTTCAGTTATGAAAATTGACACCAAACTAAATTTTGATGAATATATTGGAATAATCTGTAGAAAAGCATTGTGTCAAGTGAACATCTTAAAAGCCAAAACTACGATAGTTAAGTTGTTCATCCTTTCTAATTTTAGGTATTGCAGTCCAATATATGATTTTTGTTTGAGAACCAATAACAGCAAAATGGAATCAATCTTAAAACACTCTCTTCAACTTATGAAGAATTGTTGGAAACAGCAAAATTAACAATCTTGGGAGTTGATAGGTTACACTTCATTGTGAAAGAGGTCTATAAAAACCAACATGACAAAGATCTAGGTTGCCTGGTTAAAAAAAAAAAAAAAAAAAGAAAGATATGTTGGGTATGGTACTAGGCAAATTTTAAATTTTAGACATCCCAAGATACAAAACTGTCAGGTATGGTAAGCATTCATTAAAAATTCTGAATCCTAAGTTGTGGAATGGTTTACCAAGGTCATGGAAAATATCAGAAACTATTGATCAGTTTGAACAAGCCATTAAATCATGGACAGCACCTAAATGTGGCTGTTATGTTTGTGCAGCACAAACAGAATGAACTTTACAGTAATCCCCGGACCCCTTTAATAGATCACTGGTATGTCCTTCCTACATTTGATAAAATGTGTCTATCCATGCTACATTTGATAAAGTGTATCTATATATGCTATATTTGATATAATGTATCCATATACTGTATATACTGCATTTTCATAAAATGTGTCTGTATACAGTGTATACTACATTAGATCAAGGAGGGTAGCTCTATAATCTGTGATTTAATAAAATGTTTCTACATATGCTATATTTGATATAATGTATCTATATATGGTAAATCCTGCTCATGTAAACTTTGAATTCACCTGCACATGCACATACAGTTAAGCCTGTGTAAAACTTAACAGCCAAATGTATTTTTTGTGTTGCAAAGTGTTGTGCTGGGGTTTGCAAAGGTTGTAAAAGATTTGCAAAAGGTTGACAAAGGGTTTTAAATGGTTGCAATGGTTGCAATGGTTGCAAACCATTTCAAACCTTTCCTTTTCAACATTTTCATCAATAAGGGTGAGAAAGTATGTGTGAAATGGTTGTTAATCATTAGAGAAAGGTTTGAGAGTGTTTAAAAGGGTTTTAATGCAATAGGAGGAAATGGTTTTGAAATGGTTTGGAAGTGTTGGAAATGGGTTTGAAAAAGGTTTGTATTTCACTCAAAAGGTTGGAAAAGGTTGATGTGTTTGGTGACTGTTAAGTTTCATGCAGGCTTAACTGTACATTGGGGAATTTATCAGCTCCAATACATATGTATTTATATGAATACAAAAACGTAAAGGAGAAATTAGGTCTAAGATGAAAAAGAACTTTATAAAACTTCCAACCACTTGGGAAAAAAGTTGATTGGATTTATAAATTTAAGGCTAACAGTCCATGCACTTTTCAATATCATTGGGGTACATTACAAATGTTACTGGTACATGCATATGTACATGTACTGAGGTATGTACATCTGTCCTTCCTGTGGCAGTACATTTACATGTGCATAATTTGATGACATAAAACATCAATTTATTGTCCAACATTAACACACAATATGTGTATTACCCTTTATCACACTGCTAAACTTCAGAATGTACTTACTAGTTTGATAAGTTTAAACCAGTTTATTGTATGAACAGCTGTAGAAGGTCTCACCATGGAACCTACATACTAGTACTATTGACACTCTTTGAATACATTAATGCCACAAATTTGATGAAAGTGTTTAATATAAAAATTTGTGATGTTTTTGTATTAAATGTCGATGAATTTCCCAAAAATTCCTTTTTTTGGGGGGGGGGGATGTAAGTGTTCAGCCTTGACAGGTTACATGCTGCTTTGAGACCCAACTCAAGTGTTTGGTGTTCAGAGTTGAGAGATGTTAGGGGGGATTGCAGTTTCCAACTCTTGGCTGTCCTATTAAATTACATATAAAAAAGTTGAGACCTGAAAAAAATTGTTCAAGGTAACATAGGTGTTCTGCTGTCAGAGGTGTTTGGCTTGGCAAGTTTTAGTGCAGTTTTCTGTGTCTAAAGTATGTGTGCCCAAACTGTGTGACTAAAAGATGTGAGGACATCAGCACATGGTGAATTTGACATCAGGAGTAAAGTGGGAAATCTAAGACTTTGATATCAGTGGGGGCACAGCCAGAGGTTTGAGGACAAACATGAATGCAACTAATGCTGTGTTCACACTACTTTGATTTGATTTGATTTTCTGAATTAACATTCGCATTTTTGCACATCCAAAAGACATCCAAAATGTGCATTCAGACTGTTTACCTGACTTCCGAAACAAATGCAGATGGATTGTTCACACTGTAAGGTCTAACTTTTGGATTTACCTACCGAATAGGCGGGCTTGCACATGTTCAATATTCGGCAAACATGCACATTTTGCATTCATACATGCAACAGAACTTGTGCAATTAGACAGTATCAGTTAACATCTGCAAAAATACCACCTCCATCAGTAGGTTTTTCTTTTGGAAGTGGCTTGCACATTCTTATTGGATTGCAGAAGAATCTTAGCTAGTCTGAACACTACTTTCGCAAGTCTTATGAATAAAATACGGGAAATTTTAGCAGTGTGAACAGGGCATATAAGCCATTGTGGCTGTATTCTGAATGCTGTCTGTCCAGGCATATAACAGAAATAACAAATTGTTGGGTCGTATATTTGTAGACAACAGAATGACTTTCTTGTAAATGATATTCATTGTATTTTGTTATAATATGGGACTTTACTGTTGAAATCCATTTTGCCATTAATACCACAGGAACAAACATTTGATTTACATTGTCTCAGCAGTTGTTTTATTGAAGTAAAGCCAGAATAGTCAGCAAATTCTACCATTGGTAATATACCATACTACTAGTATGGCAGAATATTATTAAGTTTAGTAGCCTCCATGGTTGAAATAAAATAAGCCCAAACAATATGATTGACCCTGTCCTATCAGTGGTAAAGAAAGTTTTATGTACAGCTCAAGTAGATAGATGTATTTATACTTCTCAAATAGCCTAGGCAATGGGGCTTAATATATCAAATGCTCAGGGTGTGTTTATTTTCAGCAACATTAGCAGCAAAAGGAGCAAAAAGTGTGTTACACTGAAAATCAGCTTATTTGGTCTGGTTGGATATGCAATACACTAGCAAGCTAGTTTAATTACCAAGTATCAAAATGCAATACTTAGTACTTATACACCTGTTGTAGTTTTCATCTGAGCTTTTGACACAGATATGAAGAAAAATAGAAGTATAATGTGATGAGTGGTGGAGAAAAAGTTCTTTTTTAATTGGTACCATGTTAACCTGTGTATGTAACACAGAAACTCGAGTCATGGGAGAAACTGGATGAGACTAAGGTTCCAGTGGCCCCCCCCCCCCTTAATAAGGCCACCCCAAATGTACTTGAAAAGTGGCCTTGTAAGAGAGGTGGCCTCTGTTGAGGGGTAAATTTCAATGAAAATGCCATACTTGCTGTATGGAGAAGAGGCCTTTGTAGAGGGGGTGGCCTGTCTTCAGGGGGCCTTATAAGAGAGGGACCACTGTATACATAATGAAAATGACCCTTTCATATTTTTGACACTTAATTGTTTTCACTTGCACTCCATGGCTATACACACGAAATTGTCCATTTCATATTTTTGACATTCAATTCTTTCTGCCTGTACTGTGTAGTTTTATTTGACTCAATCAGCAGTATAGTGTAACAGCAGAGGTCTGATGATATGTTCATATTGCTGACTATTATGGTTGTACCCAGTGGTAATGGGCCTGTCTGTCCAGACCAATTAAACACAGTGTGTACGTATCAAAATGCAGGGATAAAACTTCTGTGTTCAGAGTCTTCCTCCTTATTCATTGAAAAAAAAGAAGTTAGGATTTAGTCTAAAAAAGGCATTGCCTCCTGAACAGACCAAGCTCCATATTTGTACTGCACACATGTGGAATGGAGAACATAGATCGGTCTGTTCTGCAGGCAACAATCAGAATTAGTGTCAGAATTGGGAACTGCAGAGAATAAAGTCTCTGTCTGTCTGTCTGTCTGTCTGTCTGTCTGTCTGTCTGTCTGTCTGTCTGTCTGTCTCTCTCTTTCTCTCTCTGTCTGTCGCTCTCTTTCT
This sequence comes from Hermodice carunculata, assembly GCA_964020975.1. Lineage (NCBI taxonomy): Eukaryota > Metazoa > Annelida > Polychaeta > Eunicida > Amphinomidae > Hermodice > Hermodice carunculata. The sequence continues at coordinate 17,900,657 of OZ026630.1, forward strand.
TTCTGTGTCTGTTTGTCTGTCTGTCTGTCTGTCTGTCTGTCTGTCTGTCTGTGGTGTTTTTAAACCTGAACTTTGTATGGAAATGTGCATGGAGGAAATGTTGGGGAATGGTTTCATTGTCTGGTACTCATGCTGGCCTCTGGTTGGGTTGCCACAAAGGTGTACAGTGGTCCCTGTCTTGAGAGGTCACTCCAATGAGAGGCCACCTGGCTTGAAAGACCACTTTTGGCAGGTCCCTGCTGCTATTGTTTCCATGTTATTGTACCTCTAATGAGAGGCCACTTGTCTTGAGAGGCCACTTTTGGGCCTGCCCTTGGGATGGCCTCTGAAGACAGGGACCTCTGTATCTTATATGGTGAAAGCAAGATGCATTTTGGTTTCCAAGTTGAAAAATGCCTACTATAATTATTGGCTATATTACCACGTGACCATATGTGGTGCATGTGCTAACAGTATGATATGATATTGTGAATTACAATGTTACATATGTGGTGTTGAGGCCTGCATTGAACAGGCCTGTAGTTTCTTTTATATTTAAAGGTAGCTCATTGAAAAAGAACTACATGTATAATTTTTCCTGGAACTTGGGTGTGTGCAATTGACACACACCTAGACAATACACAGCACAATTGTTTACGGTCAAAATTCAGTTATCGTGATATTTCATCTTTTTTTTTCTTCCTATCTTAGCTTTAAGCCAGTTTCATGTGAACATTTTGCCCAGTTGTCATGATATGGTTAATCTGTTACATGTTTGGTATCTATTTACATGACAGATTGTCTGTATAGCTTATACATGGAATCCCATTTCCTGGGTGTCAGTTTTTTTTTCTTCTTAATACTGTCATATGTCGCTGTTACAACATCTACAATAATTCAGATATTTTGTTTCCATACTTTTCAATTTGTTGAAGAAAATTACCATTTATTGGCTAAATTTGCCTGTGAGATTGGATTTGAATTTCAACGTGGCACATCAAATACAGAACATGAGTCAAAGTGGTCCTGGCCATCAGCTGCATTTTCCATCAGTTGAAGCTTCTTGGAATTAACAATTTGATTTTTTAAGCTGAAAGCAAAGTCTTCCTTCTGTCTATTCTTCATAAGAAAATCTTTACTGCAGGTCATATCTTTAATTGCAAAAGAAATAACAAATTTTCATCATTACAGAAATCATGATGAGACAGAAAATGAAATGGGAAACCACGGATGCTTACTTTTGTTATTGGCAGTTAGTTTCTCATAAGTCGTCAGTTTGCGCACACTGCAGGCAATGTCATTGTGGGGACTGGATCTCTCAAATACTGCCATGTAATTTACTTCTCAGGATCCAGAGGGGAAGGCATGGATTCAAAAGACACAGCCACATTGCTATTGCTAAGAATTGTAATTGACAACATCCATATCCATAAGCAGTGACATGGGGAAGGCATATTATGTCAGTGGCAGCTTTTCTTCCAGCTTCCCTCGGAACCCATGTACAGTCAAGCTAGACCTTGAGATGAGCATTGACTTCTTATTAACTTCATGTATATCTCCCCACCTCTCAAGAGGACTGTGCTATTGTTATCATCCCACATGTGCGTGCATTTATATGGCTTTCTTACTATTTTTCTTTGTCCACCTTTCTGTTTCAACAAGGTTTATATCCCAGCTTGCAGTATTAAATAATGGTAAACTTAATTGCTTTTTTTTTTTTTTTTTTTGCTTCCTTTAGGAACAGCTCTGGACATAATTCCATAAAGATACACATTTTCATAGTATCCGAAGTAATGCGTTTTTGTACAGCATATTTTGACTACTATTCAGAAGTCTTCATCAGCTGTAACATTTTATCACCTTTAGTTCCAAATTGATGTACTCAAGTTTATATCTTTCATAATTACATACCAGGAAGTAGAAACTAATGTAAAATCGTGTAATAAATGTTTGGGGTTTAATGGCCACAGTCCCCCTTACTGCTACCATTGTTTTTTAGTACTACAAGATCAAAGATTCCAACAAGCATTATACAATCAAAAAAGAAAAAAAAATCCTAGAATTAACAGAGATTGGTTATGATGTCTGAAACATTTATGGCCCAGTTTTTATAATTTTCCATGTACTGGTACATAATTACACAAGACATGAGCTTTGTTTTGTTAATGTGAAGGTAACAGCTATTAAACATTACAGCCGATGATGACTTCAAAACAAAGGTTAAAATGTTCTGTTAAAAATGTATCAATTGTGATGTCATGAAATGTATATATATATATATATATATATACATGTGTGTGTGTGTTTATGGAATTACAACTGAATCCAACTGAATTAATCTACATGTATCTGTTCTTAGTTTTGGATATGACTGGATATGCGACATCCAAACCAGCATTTAAAATATTTCTACAGTGTTTTGGTTCTATGGTTATTAATTTATTCCTTATTTCATTAGTGTACTACATTGTTGTAACTTGTGTTCATGAAATTTGGTTTTTCAGCACAATTTATGTTATTTTTCAAGGTAGATGATAAAGTAATCCTGTCTCCTGTGAAAGCTGAGTGATTAGGCAAAATGGCATACAAGTTTGAAGTTGTGAAATTCTATGTCGGTGAGATGCCACAATTACCATATTTATCTGTGCATGTGTGATTTGAGTGTGGGTGAACTGTAAACAATACCATGTATCATATTATGTGGCATTTTGTAGCCTGATTATTTGAACACAGTCAGTTGTATGTGTTTCATTTTGTGCACTCAAAATGTCAAATAAGCAATTACAATCGAAAGTTGTGGAGCTTCATGTCTAAGTGCAACCACCAGTTAAATTGTTTGTTTAGGAGACTGATTGGGCCAAGAGAAACCAATTATGTCCACAAAGCGGGTCATCAATTACATATATTTGCTCCTTACCCTGTCTCAAGAAAGTGCACAAGTCCTGCATATTTTACCCTAGAAACCTTACCTTTCATGCTGGATTATTTTGCTGGTGAAACATTTTGAGCCTTTGAATTTAATATCACAGTTTAACTGTTCAATTTATTCAGAGCTGGCCACATTTGTAAAATCTTTAAGCTTGAATTCTTTACCTCTATTTAAAAAAATATACTGCTGCATGATTTAAATCTTTTGTCACATAGTCTTGCTACTTTGTATCAGTTTCTAGATGTGAAAGCAGAACTTTGGCCACAAAATGTTTGTATCATTGTACAGTAATGACAGTGGAACATGTTGGTGTGAAAAGGTATCAAATGAGTGTAGGGGACCCAGTGGCTTGGCAGGCCTAGCTAAAGAGTTTCTTTTTCTTTCTTTTTCTTTTTTTTTTTTTGATTAAAAAAAGCATGCTGGAAATAAAGTTGTGGATTGAGGTTTTGCTGGCATCAAGGCGTCAGTGGTGACATTTGTCATGTGCCCTATCCAGGCTCCAGCATAACCCTCCGTAGGAAATGAGGCTTTTTGTGTTCTTCAAACAGGGGCATGACATATAAAAATAACTGTTGTTTATGACTCTCAGTAGGGAAATTAAGAGTGGAAACTATCTGCTCAATGACCACACGGGAAACGTTGATGTAATGCAAGTGGACCTGGCTAAATTATTGCGTATTTCAAGTAGGTCCACATATGTGTTTTGTCTAGGCTTATTTTTCCTGTGTTATTGATTAAATATATTACAGCAAGTCTAATAACCTAAGTAAAAAGGAATAATTTATCTGCAGATGGATAGTGGGGAAAATGTTTGGATAGGATCAAAAATGTCAAACATGGTAAGGTAAAGGCCTCATGCATTTTGCAGCTTTGCCTATGATTAAGTTCCTGTTGGGAAGTGTTGGTATTTTCTTTCACTTCATTTCCAAGATCTGCAACAAGAGTTGTTTCTGGAGAGCATAAGTGTCTTGCTCTCTGTTATACACCCATGGTCCAGCTGAACAGAGAGTAGGTGATCAGTTACATCAATTTGAACTGAGGTGCAGAAAGAAGGAACTGGGGACTATGCTTGTAACTGACCAGTAGCCTTCATCAACAGACCTAGCTGTGTGCTTTTTGTTTTTCCAGTTTCTCTATGATGCATTAAGTCCATTGTTTTCTAATATTATATGGTCTCTGTAAATAATTTAAGTCTGTATTAACCCTTAAAGTGATAATTACTGCTAAGGTTGTTTTCTCATTACCGTTAAACATATAACGGTTAAAAGATTCAAATTCCTCATGAAGATGCCTTTCATTTAAATAGCAGCAAGCCTAGTCTAAAGCAAAAAGTAGTGTTAGTCACCACTTTCCTGGGGACACTTTGCACACAATGTGCACAGAGTGTCCCGAGGAGAGCTGTTGACTGCCTTATATCAGCATTTTAACGGTTAATATCCCCTTTTTTCTTTGGACAGGTTGATATCCACAAAACCTGTTACCTTAAGGTTGTGATTCCTTTTACTGTATATTTTCTGGGGGCACATTGAAGTCCATAAGGTTTCTGCTATCCCATATCCCCTGTGACAGGCTAAAGTCTACAAATTTTTGTAATTTGGTTTAAGTCCATAGCATGAGTTATCTTGTGTTCTCTGGGACAGATTGAAGTCCATGGTTACTGCTGGTTTCCTAAAACAGATCAAAGTATATAGTTTTTATTACTGTGTGTTTTTGTTGCAGATGAAGTGTAGTTTGTGTTATATCATTTCTGTATAGCATGTCAAAATGCACAGTATCTGTTATCCTTTGTGCTGAATATATGTTCTCTGTGCCAACTGCAGCTCCCTGACTATCATTATCATATGTTCAGTGTAGCAGGTTGAGGTCATGTCTTAATCTTATGGTAACCAATGCTCTCTGTGTTCAATTAAAGTCCGTGGTTTCTCTTGTCCCGTTTTACATGAACAACTTTCACATTTGTAAGCTATATCAATGTACCCAGTGACCTGCAGAACAGCTAAAACTACTAGCTACAGCTTCTGTTGGGGAAGGAGACTTTCAACAGCATGACTGGGAGCCTATGGTACCAACAACTACATGCAGGATGTTTCTCAGTATAATCTTGAACCTATGGTACCAACAACTACATGGAGGGTGTTTCTCAGTATAACCTTGAACCTGTGGTACCAACAACCACATGGAGGATGTTTCTCAGTATAACCTTGAACCTGTGGTACCAACAACCACATGGAGGATGTTTCTCAGTATAACCTTGAACCTGTGGCACCAACAACCCAAATGGAGGATGAGTCTCAGTATAACCTTGAACCTGTGGTACCAACAACCACATGGAGGATGAGTCTCAGTATAACCTTGAACCTGTGGTACCAACAACTACTTGGAGGGTGTTTCTTACTATAACTTGGAACCTGTGGCATAAACAGCTACATGTATATGGAAGACTACCTGGTATAAACTGGAACATGTGGTACTAAAAGCTGCGTGGGAGACATGGAATGGACTCTGTGGTACTACCAAGCATGTGATGCTGGCCACAATCTGATGTCAGGTATCAAGCAACCAGTGTGCCAGCTGGTTATTCGGTGGACACATGAAAGGATCCAGTCAGTGTTGGAAGTTCCTCTACACAGATAGAGGAAACACTTAGTGCATGTGCTAATGCAGAGATATACAGGTGGATATGCACATGTACATGTAGTTACTCAGATCTTGTACATCTTTTTTGTGTAATGCAGACAAGGAAACTCTTCCAGTTGTGTTTAGTCAGTGATGGAACAAAGTTGCGTTGTCCTTGTTCAAAGATTGATCGATACAAACAATTGGAAGTTTTGGTCCTTTGAAAGATTGAGATTGTAGCAGCAGTCATCATGTGTCCTTGCAGAAAGATCGATGCAAGCAAATGTAGTTAATTTCTAGGTCCACAGTGGAAACTGTGACATTGTTGTTGCAGTGGCTAAGTATCTTTTGAAACATTGTTATCAAAACTACAAGTTATTTGCTTGTTAAGAATGCGAGACAAGTAGTAGATCATTGTCATTGGTCCATGTAGAGTAAATGAAGCTACAGCTGTCTTGCAATTACTATGTTCATTTCTCAGTTAGATATTCTTAGTAATTAGTTTTGCATTCCATACCCAGTATAATGAAAATGTGACAGTTGATCGACATGTGTATGGTTACCCAATGACCTGTATGAACTCAAATGATGACTTTTGTTTTGATTAATAATAGCAATTAACAAAGAGACGGTCTAAGTAGCCATTGGCAGTAGTCGTTTAGACAGTCATACAGGAATATCAATAGTTTCAGTACTCCTTCACACATTGGTACATTTGTATCAATAGTTTCAGTACTCCTTCACACATTGGTACATGGGTACCAACAGTTTCAGTATTCCGTCATACATTGGTATATGGATGCCAACAGTTTCAGTACTCCTTCATACATTATGACATGGGTACCAATAGTGTCAGTACTCCTTCATACATTATTACATGGGTACCAATAGTTTCAGTATTCCTTCAAACATTGGTACATGGGTACCAACAGTTTCAGTATTCCTTCAAACATTGGTATGTACATGGGTACCAACAGTTTCAGTATTCCTTCATACATTATGACATGGGTACCAATAGTGTCAGTACTCCTTCATACATTATGACATGGGTACCAGTAGTTTCAGTATTCCTTCATACATTATGACATGGGTACCAATAGTTTCAGTATTCCTTCATACATTATTACGTGGGTACCAAGAGGTTCAGTACTCCTTCATGCAGTGGCACAATGGTACCAACAGTTTCAGTACTTCTTCATGTCATGGTATATGGGTACCAATACTTTCAGTACTCCTTGCAATTGTGCATGGGTACCAACAGGTTCAGTTTTCCTTCATACATTGGTACCAACAGCTCTGGGCTTCCATCATACAGTGGTTCATGGATGCCACCCTGGTCAGTATTCCTTCATTCAATGGTACATGTACTAAAAGCTCAACATTTGTTTCAACCAGTGATACAATGTATGTGTGTGTATCAACAGTTTGAGTACTTCTTCATTCAATGGTACATTAGTACTAACTATGTAAATACTTCATACAATGGTACAGTGGTACATTGTACCAAGCATTTCAGTACTCCTCTATAAAGTGGTACATGGGTGTGAACAGTTTCAGAACTCCCTTGTACATTGGTACATGGATACCAAAAGTTTCATAATTATATCTAAATTCAGAAATGTTTCTGTGGATTTACTGGTCCTTATTAAAAAACAAGACATGAAGGAAAGTGGTCACACCAAGAAACAAGACACATGTAAATTTAGAAGGCAGCCAATGGTGCCACTGTTATATTTATGCATGACTAAGATAAAATATAGTGGTTTTATCACTCTTTTGTGAAATTATTTGCCTGAGCAGCGCCACAGACACTTTTTGACTGAGGCTGTTCATATTGTGTACTGATGTCAGACTAGCTAATGGACATTTACACACTAAATTAAACAAGATAATAGTGATAGATTTTAGTACTTACCCACCTGGCAAGCAATTTGAAAATGCAGCTAAAACATTTATAATGGAAACTTACTTGAGATGGATCATGGTGGAACACTATTAGTTGGGATTGAGTACACAGTCTGAGTTTTCTTGTGACTGTTGCTAGATGGTAGAAGAAGATGTGTTCTTTGGTGGAAAGGCTCAAATGGACTTGCATTGGTCTTAATTGACATGTTTATAGTCACAGCAAAGCAATGATCCTCTACATGTATCTTGGGTTAAATTGCTGCCGGTGTAGCTATCAATGTACGTGGATGTACATTGCCCAGTCAAGTTACTCACAGTTCCAATGAAACCAAACCTGACAAACAAATAGCCTTAGTCTTTATTAAGTGGAGGGGCTGGGTAGCTTTCTGGTGACTGAACCACTTTGTGTTCCATCGTTATATATGTGTATAAATGCTTTGTTTCTTTGTGAATGTGACTTATGTATGCATATGGGTGTGTCTTCATTTAAGTAACAATGTTTGTATATGTTAAGGAGTTCAACATGTTGCACACAAAGAGTGCTTTACCTGTTTCTCTGGCTCTCACATGGCTGGCTAGTCATTATTTGCCAACAAAAAAGTATTATTGTAGGGTAATTTTTGATGTACAGCCCCATTATTAACGAGTGGCAAGGCTAATTGGCAGGAACTGTCTGCATCCTCTTTATATCTGTAACTAGAATACGCTATTTTATTTTAGTTAAGTGTAACTGTGATGTTTCCTTGATATATTCTCCAGGGCAGGGAAATGGAGATCTAAGGCAAAATAGATATATGTAATGCAAAAATGGATCTCTCAAAGGAGGTGGTCTTATTGATGGCTATCTCAAGTGAGGGACCCAATTTGCATTCCAGTGTTTTTGCATGTACTGTCAATGCAGTTATTCTCGTACATGTACTTTTGCTTTCAGGTCTTTTACTCAATCATTGAGGCCATTGTTTCTTGTCAGAATTGCACCAAATAATATACAGTGTATATGTAAAGTAACTTTTATGATATTTTCATTTTGAGCATTTTAATATATCAGTATAATAAATGCCTTAGACACAATAAAGTAATATCAATTTCTTGGCAGGTTTCTGTCAGATATCATTGCACAAATTATCACAGACTGGTTACAAGTGGCACCAAACAGTAACACCTTTGTGAGCACCTTTACAAGTGGCACCAAACAGTAACACCTTAGTGAGCACCTTTACAAGTGGCACCAAACAGTAACACCTTAGTGAGCACCTTTACAAGTGGTACCAAAAGTAACACCTTAGTGAGCACCTTTACAAGTGGTACCAAACAGTAATACCTGAGTGAGCACCTTTACAAGTGGCACCAAACAGTAACACCTTAGTGAGCACCTTTACAAGTGGCATCAAACAGTAACACCTTAGCACCTTTACAAGTGGTACCAAAGAGTAACACTTGGTGAGCACCTTTTATAAGTGGCACCAAATAGTAACACCTTAGTGAGCACCTTTACAAGTGGCACCTAACAGTAACACCTTTATGAGCACCTTTACAAGTGGTACCAAACAGTAACATCATAGTGAGCACCTTTACAAGTGGCAACAAACAGTAACACCTTAGTGAGCACTGTTACAAGTGGCACCAAACAGTAACACCATAGTGAGCACCTTTACAAGTGGCAACAAACAGTAACACCTTAGTGAGCACTGTAACAAGTGGCACCAAACAGTAACACCAAAGTGAGCACCTTTACAAATGGCACCAAACAGTAACACCTTAGTGAGCACCTTTACAAGTGGCACCAAACAGTAACACCTTTATGAGCACCTTTAAAAATGCCTTGATGTTGTATTTGAAGCAGTTCTTTTGTGTTTTTGGATGTCAGGTCGGGGTGTCTGTTGGGGCCACCCCCCTCCATGGTACAGGAGGGCCTGCAGCATGAACTCTGTCACCATGAAGGCAGACTCCACTCAGGATGGCAGTAAGGACAGAGAGAGGCCACAGGCAAAGAAAAGGAAGAAGTCTGTGGTTAAGAAGAAGGCAAAGAAACCAAAGATATCCATTAAGAAGGTAAGTGCTTGACTCCCTGAAACTTGAGTACAAACTGAACTAAATGATATTAGTTTAAAAACTGTGGAGTTACTTTGTGTGGGAAGGGCCCCTGCTGAGGTTTTTGTGATCATGATGACCATTTTTAGGTCATACAAAGGTAGGTCATCTGATTGTAATTTGGCAAGTGATGCGTCTGCTGGCAGACCAGTAAAACGTCTCATTTTGCAGGGAATTTTTAACGCATCATTCCTACCAGAAGTGTTGCATGTAGTAAACAATTTTTCCATTTGTGTGTGCATGCATCCATCACACATTCTTGTCCAGAGGAGAAGTTTGTTAGTTTGACATAGGGCAATAAAACTTCACATGTGTGTATTAGAACCCAAGGATTTTTCATGTTTCAAAACTAGGTCACTAGGTCAATTATCAGGATGATGCCAAATACAGCCAGAAGGGGGCATACTATGAGCAATCTTTAAGTGGGTTTTAATTTTAAATTGAAGCCATGCTTGCTCTTTTTCCTCTGTCACAACTGGCTTGAGTGTACAAAAAGAAAATGCCTTTTGTAGCTTAATGACCTTGACCCTGACCCTTGACCTCTTTATGAGCTTGAACTGTTGACAGGGTGTAACAATACCAGCAATGATGCAAAATCAAATGACTGTAATAATGTAAGTTGTTAGAAATGCTGTGGTTGGTCAAGATTAAGTGCTAGATGTTATGAATGCTATAATTTTTTGTATGGATATTCTGATACTTGCTTGCAATAGAACGAGAAGTGCAGTGAGGTTTGCAAAGGTGGTTTAAAATATATTTACAAAATCATATTTTGCTGTGCTGAGGACTAGCACAACAGATGAAATAAAAGCTTATTTGAATGCATGGCTATGTGACAATGTGTTACCTTGCTTTATAAGTGACCTCAACAAAGCAAGGTCGTCAGGCATATGTCATTGCATTGGAAACTGGGTAAGGTTGGGCCAACATAAAGGTAAATTTAAAGAACAGTTGTGCCCAAAATAGGTCAGGCCAGACCCAGCTTGATGTTTTTGTAGCAATAGGAACTGAAATTATCAGAAATGCAAAATCTTTGTAATATGTGTTATCCAAAAGATGTACTTAGAAGTAAGTTGATTATACACCTAAGAGAGGAAACTTGTTGGTTAATTCTTTGTAGACCCAAGTAAATATGCCATCCCAGGGATATTAAAGTGCTTAGTACTCAAAGTCAGTCTGTTACCACCTATATATTATCCTTCTCCATAAGTGTAACCTACACAGGTTTACACCCAAAGTGCAGCTACTTCATAAAGCATTTCATATTCATATGTACACACACACACACACACACACACACACACACACACACACACACACACACACACACACACACACACACACACACACACACACACACACACACACACACACACACACACACACACACACACACACACACACACACACACACACACACACACACACACACACACACACACACACACACACACACACACACACACGAGCATATGTACATACGTTCATACATATAAAGTATATCCTTTTGCTGCAAAAGATGTCCTTTTTGGGGGTGAAGAGATAGCTGGTGGAAATAGCAACACTTCTCGAAAAAAAAGCCAGAATAATCAGGGCAACTACAAATATAATCCTAAGGGAAAAAAATGAAAAAGGTGGGCAGCTGACACATAAATTTGTTGGATTTTTTTTTCAGCATGGCCAGTAATCATGAGAATTTCAACTGAGCATGTGAATGTTGTAGATAGATAGTTGATTAATGTGGCAGCATGGCGTTTATCAGGCAAGCTGCAAGGCGGACCAGTTTTAACTGTGAACTCGGGGACACAGCTTGCAAGTTTAACATGCTGCATGCTTTTTAGATTTCTACATAGCCACACAGTGCAGCTCCCAATTATATCACTGCAAAGTCTTCAATTGATGTTTCAAGTATGTATTTATCAATGTAGCAAGATCTTATGTGGCACTGTTGAAATCTGGACCGGCAAGAAAAGGCATATTTCTCGTGGGATTGGACTTGTTTTAGTTACATGGGGGTACTGCAACAACATACATCTGGTCTCCCTTCATTCAGCATATCTGGAATTTAGAAAGGTGTGGAACATAGGCAGTGTATCTGTTTGGTTTTCCAAGCTTTTAACACTGTTTCCTAAAATATGACTTCATAACATTTACATTTTTATTGGCCTGTTGAAATGACCTGTGTGCTGGTTGCTGCATTGCACAAAGACATCAGATGGCTAAAAGCCCTTTGATTCTCATGCCTGACACTGCCACAAATCCTTCTCTTTAAGTAAGGTATGATATTTTCCATTAGGTATGGTCTAACACACTAAACAAATTGGAGACACAATGGCTTCTTGACAGCCTGGCTGGCTGATATGTCCGTGCTGTGATGTCACTGAAATGTCTTTGTCACGTAAGAGGGAAGATCTTTCACATGAATGGCTCTGAAGGGGACAGAGATCCTCTGACAGAGAGCTTTACATGCTACTGCAGGCGGAAAAGAATTTTAAAAGATAGGGCTAGTATTTATAATAGTATTGTACATATTGATCTGGTCTGGACACTGTTTGCATAATGCCGTGTGTATATAGCCCATATTACATGACGTCATTGCTGTAAATTATAAGGGTTCTTGTACGTAAATTTTGAATAAAGACCATCAGATGATATAATTAAAAAGGAAAGCAGAATATAAATCAGGATTTCTCACATGCATTGATCATTTTTGTGAGCAATTTGATGATGATGTTTAGAGTTGTTGAAAAAGATAGAAAATTTTAAAGAAAGCTCCCATGTGTTGTCCTTGAAGCAGACAGCTGGGAGGTCTATCTATCAAGTGGGGCCATTCACATAATGAGGCATTGAGGCACACATTGTACTGTCCTCTATTGCTTCCTTGCTCTCCAGATAGGAAAAGCCAGTTGTCTATCTTTGAAAAATGTCTTTGTAGTCAGTTGAAGTGTGTTGCCATGTGGCTAAAACCCGCTATAACTGTTGCATGGCATCTATGTGCTTTCATCTGGAATCGCTGTCTGTGAAATTCAATGCATGCTAGCACAGTGCAAATTTCAAATATTTTGCTTGAAAAACACCCTGTCTTTTGATCATACCTATTTCATATGCTTGAGGATGTCAATATTGCTGCATAGCAGAGGACCGCCCAATTGAATACAGGCCACAATAGAGTTCTCAATAGGCAGACTTTAAATGTCAAACAGCCATGTTAGAGTCAACAGAGTTAGTGAGAAAAGTTAGCAGCTGAAAAACCAATATTTCTTGGGTAAATGCAGGTAGGCCACTAAGGGTATCATTTTGTGCAAACAGCAGGTAATCTGCACTGAATTCTAATCAGTCCTGTGCTTACCTCGGAGACTTATGTGTGGATACAATGCCCCCTCAAACCTCCATTTATAAAACAGTCAGCCTCTAGCTTCTTTTATGGCTGATTAATCACATACTCTTGTTGCATTCACCATGCTTTGCCAGCTTGTCTTGACAAGTGTTTGTCAGCTAGTCAATTTCAAAGCAGCTCGCAACTTTAAAAGGAAGATGTAAAATTAAGATTTTGGTCGTAGATTCCATTATTGTTTTTGATGGAGAACTATGTTTATTTGCAACTACTGTTACGTATCACTTTATCAGATGGGTTTGCTCAAGTAAAAGAATCAGAAGATGGGATATGCAAATTCCATAAACATACACTATACCTACAACAATATTAGAAATAACTGCAGGGTACTGTAATATTTTACAAAATTGTAACATTTAAAAAACTATAATTTTGCAACAGAGATTTTAGACAACATGCACCCCTGAGCTTCAGAGATAATCTTTCTCAGAGTGCTTTGCCTAAAACCACTGTTTAATGGTGAGCTACTCTACTGACAAAGTCCGTCATTAATAATCAGAATAACATCTCCTGCATATAAGGTGACTCCATTAATATTAATTTTCCATCTGACCCTTCTGCTCTATTAAAAGATCTTGTTTCTCATTGGCTTCCATGTTTTATCCACTGCATGTGTTTTTGCCATATTTGGCTGACAACCAGAATCATCTGATGGTGGAAATGGTCCAAAATTTAAACAACTTTTCATAAATGCTTAACATGCCAGGCTTACTGAAAAAGATTGGACAGCATCTGAATTGTGCATTAAGATGTTGAGGATACATGTACATGTATGGCAAATATTAAAAACAAACAAATGAACAAAAAATAAAAACAAAAACAAAAACAAAAAACAAAAAACAAAAAAAAAACCCAGACAAATAAACCCCAAACTAAATGCCCCCAACAACAGAAAATGCAAAGTTTTCGTAATATAAATATATCCATGAAGAAGAATCACAGGTTTTTGATTGGTTTGCTTTCTGCACAGTGCTCTATGACGTCTGTGAGCAAAGGACTGTCTTGCATGCAAATGCATTACTGACATGTCAGGCATATAATAAACTCAGGATGTTGTTCAACTCAATGCATTTTTGATCTGTTGTGATTATTTATGTTTTCAAAATACCGCAAGTTAAATTTATTCAACCTTGCGTGCCTGCATCTCGATTAACTGTACATTCATCCCCATTTGTGTCCACATTAATGAGTCATGATGGGACAAATTGTTAAGGATTGTCCTGGGTATTTGGCACACGTGGGGTACTGTTGGTATCTGTCAGTCACCCAGAGTGGGTTCAATAGTAGACAGGTCAATGGCAGGCTGGTAGTAGTCTGTCAGGCTATTGTGGTATGGTCAGACAGACCATTGATTGGCTGTCTGGTGCAGGCCCGGGTAGATATCAGTAGTTGGTGTATGTTAGTCTGTTACTGACACAAACACCAGGTGTCTTATGACATACAGGGTCACTGGCTTATAGGTGGGAGTGTGGCTTAACGGGGCTTGACCAGTGTGGGAGTCAGAGAGGTGCTGCCACTGGCTCTGTGCTCACTTGAACAACTCACCCTGGTGGACTACCTCTTGTCACCCTCTGCCTGTCACAAACACTGCAGCTACTTCTCATCAGATGACTTACTACCCTGTACCCTAATTCTCCTACCCATCACTTAAGGAGAGCACCTGGTAGGCATTGTTTTGCAACCCTGTGTACTCTTTACCCTTAATTGTTACCTTCCTAGCACCCTAGTACCCTCTTTCCCTGTGTTAAGGCACCTTGCCACCCTGTAGGCTAAGTTCGTGGTGGTAAAGAGGAGTACTTCTGGCAGGACCTCTGGATGGTGTATGTACCCAGTGCCCGGATGGAGTCCCATTTTAATGTGTGTCCTGTAAGTGTTGTCTGTCCTCAGCTATAGCTATGTGCAACCCTTAACTTATGATTAACACATGCATAGAGTTTTCAGTTTCCCCCTCAAAAGTTTTGAGTTGTTTTGTAAAAAAAAAAAGTTGATTCACTCTGTGTTTTATTGTTCCATGCTTTCTGCTCTGTCAGTTGCTGAGATTTGGGCTATTTTGACATAAACATATAAGTATAAGGCAACAAGTCTGTAACAATATAAACATAGAGTGTGGACAGGAGAAAAGTAGCTGCAAGCCTTTCATAGCATCTTCTCAAGTTTTCGTACAAGACAGACTGAGTTGCATAAAATGTACGTATGGAAAGTGGACAAAGTGCTGCAAAGATGTTGATTGTATCTTTCCATTCTTACTTAATGCACTTTGAAGCCCATTCATTGCTGAGTTCATGTCTAAAATGATATCAGTGACCTTGAAATTAATCAAAATGACTTCCTCATTATGGTCTCTTTACTTGTGTCATTTTAACTCTTTCAGTCTTGATTACTGAACTGAGTCAACAGCTTTCCACGGTGCACTTTGGCCCTAGGATGCCCACATCATGTCAAGGAAAGCTGTCTCTTATGATCTGTACTCTTTGTGAGTACTAGAGACTTCAATGAAAGCTCATTTTGCAAAGAATATGACTCAGAGTACATGAAAGAGTTTAACTCATTCCATACCAGTCACTGATTTTTCTGTATGTTTACCTAGACTTAAGATGACAATTGCATATTTAAATTCTTCATGAAAAATGCTTTTATTCAAGTACCAACATGCCTATAGTCTTAAGTCAGTGGTTCTGGCACTGCCTGGCAAGTCATGCTGCAGCTGCCCTTGCAGCACTGCCTGGCAAGTCATGCTGCAGCTGCCCTTGCAGCAGCTGCAGCTTGACTTGCCAGGCAGTACCAGAACCACTGACCAATGCCTGTCACCATAGTATGGAATGAGTTAAAACCCTTTCCCTCTTAAACCAGCCAAAACTGGCTGGTGATCAAATGTCGTCTGCTTCAGTGTTTTCAACTAATTTCTACAGTAATAAAAAACAATTTGACTAAGAGTAATTGTAGATGAGACCTATCAAGATCATATGCCAAGGAAAGCTATTGACTCAGTCTTAATTCAAGGGGGAAAGGGTCAAAGAATGTTGTGAGTGTCTGGAAATATCATTGTGGCTTCAAAAGCTCAGTTCCTTGACTGTTTAAACTCGAAGCCAACCATAAAGTCTGTTGTACCAACTGGCATTGTTACTGTCAGGGCCAGTATGTTTGATGCTGTAGCATTTAATGTGAAGAACAAAGCTGTGATTGGTCATAGGGCTGTGTAGCTCTATTGAAGGCTAGCATCAGATGTTCTCCAGTATGGCTGGCAGAAACACCACCATAGTACATGTATCACAATTTTCAATGTGATTAATAGACTTTTTGAGAAATGTTCACACTCAGCCAGGCAGCAATGCCGTACAGTGGAACCAGTTTGGTCAAATTCCTGACTCATCAGTTACTGAAGTAACGGAAAACCGCATGCTATATTTATATTGGACAGTAACACATGTTCCTAACGTAATTTAGGTACGAGCATTGCATGATTTTCATTGATCTTTGTCCAATAAAAAACGCCCTTCCTGTCTTGGTGGACAGGTAAGGGGAAGGTCACAAACATATGTTTGTTTGTAAACATTTCATTGGTCCATGGATCATGTGGTCACAGAATTCAAAGTGACTGTCTCTGTTGGGGTGGGTGGGTGTGAGTGACTACAAATAACATATGGTCTCAACACCAAAAATATGATGGGGATGTGGGTGGGGGGGACTTTTTTAAGAAATGCAATCAAGATCCAATTGTGTGTGCTCTTTGTGCCAAACCACTTGGCCTTACCAGGACAAGTTGTAGCCTGGAGCAGCAGAGCACATGACATTTACAATTAAGTGTGGTGTGTCTCCTTTGGACTTTTTTTATGGTGTTGAAGGTCATCCATTTGCCCAGCTTAGAGTCAAAAGTGGTGTGTATTGAAGGACAAGTACTGGTATATTTATAATCATTTGAACTTGAAAATAAAATGATAGAGTAGAAAGTTTATTTAAAGATAATTCTCTGGGAAGATAATGATGACTACATTTTAATCCATATTGGTAAATATCTTGTGAAGTATGGTTATATAATCAAGATCACCTTTTCTGTGGGTGCCTTGTTTTCTTAATTGAGGAGGAAGTACATTCAGAATAACTGCACCATTATTTGGTAAAAGTGCATGCACTTTAAAGAAGGGTCGTTACATTAACTTTCCAGTGACTATCCCTCTTAAGCTAAAGCACAAATGTGTTGTGTCTGGCATTTTGGATGTGATCCCATTTTTCAAAGCTACAAAACATCCACGTGAAAAATGGGGCTTTTAAAAGGTGGAATCATTTTTGTTTTTTCATAGATAGCCTGTCATTTCCATTACAAATGTAAGATAGCAGCAGTGACTTCAGGTACATATATTTCTTATACCATTTGTTCTGAAGCTGCTGACTTCTGACACAAATATATTGTACGAAAAATAGTGTATAGGCCTACAGCAAATCCTGGGCCAGCTTCATGTGAATGTGTGGAGATTGGTACAATAGGAGAGATTATTAATTATAATAGAAATACTCAAGGATGAGGAGTACAAACATGCTGATAAATAGGTGGAATAGAACTGGTGATCCTGAAGTCCTTGTGGACCAGTGTGGGAAATTTACATACAAATGGATCATGTAACTGTGTAGCATGTGGCTGTGGTCTTGGAGATAATTTTGTCGGGGAAGCCAGGGAGTCTATGTACACATTAAACAAACTGAATACCAGATCATGTGGACTGACTGCAGCTGTTGCATATTAACTCTTGTCCTGCTTTGTGGCCAAGTGTAGTACATTTCTTGAGCTGTTTTGGGCTGTCTCCAATGGACCTAAATGGGAAGAAAATGTGACTTGTAGACACAGGCCTAAAGTGATTAAAGATCTTATTGTTAATCTCTCTCCAAATTTTGTATTGATATTGCGATAATTTTGATTTCTTATGAATACTTGCATGTATTTTGTTGCAGACTTTTCAGTATTCTGAAGAAAAGAAAGTTGTGACCCATTTCTATGGTGTATACATCACAGACATTTTGGGTTCTCTCTGTTGAATAGCATGGTCAGGTTATCCAGGTAACATCCATATGAACAGGAGGTTGTGAATCACAGCATTGTTGGGCAGTGTCAAAATGATGTGAAAATTTAGTGGGGCATAAAAATTTAGAAACAGCAAAATTCATTCATATTAGGAAGAAAAACCCTTCAAATATATTTGTTAACTATTTTTACCTCATCTACTGGAAACAGAAGAATGTGCTTTAGATTTGTTCCTGGCTGTGCTGCCTTGGCTGTGTTTTCATTCTCATTAATAAGTTGACTATCTACCTGTATTAGCCGCTCTGTATAAAATTTCACATTCAAATGACGGATAAAACTTCAAGATCTGCAGTAAATAATTCATAAGAACCGATTTATAAAAAAATGACCGATGATTTTGCTTGAAATAAAAATTGCAATAAACAAGTCAAAGCCGGCAATAATTTCAAGATGCAGTCAAAGGCAGAGCTTTGCCCTCGGCCAATTTTGTAGCAAGCTATGGGAAAAATATTCTACTGATAATGAATTAGCTCTCTTCATCTAGATCTAAATTTAGGAAACCACATTTCATGCAGATTAGAAAATTGTGGTCTTTTCCGTCTGGGAAGGCATAGAAAATGGCAAGTTGATTTGAAACATTGCAATTGGTTGTCATCATTCAAGAGGCAATGGACGGAAAATGTCAGACACTGAGGCAGGTCAGACTGGGGTTTTGTTATGTCCTCCAGCACACAGTGAGTCCGTATTTTAATATTTACTCAGGGTTACCTGGGTCTTGAGACACAGACATTAAACATCGTATTAAGGTGAAATATCAATTTATTGAAATTTCACATCCTGCTCAGCACTTAAAACTGTAGAGGCCTCACTTTCCACAGAGAAGCCCACAAACAGTCGGCCCAGGCAGAGACAAACTTGACGTCCCAGTGAGGGAAGCCACAATGTGAACTGATAATTATATTAAATTACACGATTTCTTCCACTGGGGCATTGACTGATCTCCCTCTTGACATAATGAAACGTTCTAGAATAAACATCCCCGACCAAGCTGTTTCATTTCATCAAACATAATGCTGTTTCCCATTTCAATTTTGCCATGAACACTTAGAGGCAAAAGCCCTACCTTCACAATACAAGAATTTGTGGTGTTGTCATGGTGACTAGTACATTATTTTACATACTCCTCATAGTTCAATAATGGAGAAACATGGCTGTGTTTCCGGGCAGTGTATTTTCATAAGCCTGCCCAGAACTGACATGGAATCTAAACACACTCATGCCAAACTTGTTTTGAATACAAGTTGAAAGACAGCCACCCAACCCAGCACATATCTTGACTGTGGCCACATGTACACCGTGTTTGCTATGCTTTTTCCAGATGGCTGCATTTCTAAAATGGATTTTTCCCAAGGCATTTCTCATGAATAGTGTTATAGAGACTTGAGAATGAAGATACACACTGCATGCAACAGTACTGCCTGTATCTTACCCACTTTTTTGCACTCTGGTATAAGTAAACATTGATACCGTTAGTTGAGCAGTTTGAAAGCCGCTTACTTTGAATAAGAGAAAAACGTCTCTGGAATATTCACAGCATGGGTAACACGATACATATATTTCTTACATATGATAAGACAACAAATTGCTCCCACCTACTTACATATGGATCCATAAAGTATCAAAATACATGTATTGTAGAACAACTATAGCCAATATTTGTTAAGATAAAAATTATGAAATTAAATATGTACTAAAATAATCTATATCTTGCCCATTTGAAAGTCCATTGCTTTTTGCCTTCTCTACTTACAAAAAACTTTTTAATGTATCTTTTGTTATTACTGCAGTTTGTCGTGAATCTGTTTCAGTATCTGTTATGTTCTACTTAATTCTTAACATGTAAAATATCATCATGTACATGCACTGTGTATGGAGTCAAGTCTGTGTTCCTGTGAAAAGTACATATTGTTATTTACATGGCCTACATGGTTTGATGCTTTCAAGCATTTTTTTGAAACTTTCACTGTACAACTTCAAAATGAATTTCCGTTAGGCCTGTGTTATGCAGTGGTACCTGCTGTATATGGATAGCCTTTCTGCTGCAGAAAAGTGGCCACACATGCTGTGTTCACACTGTACTGCAAAAGTTGCAGTTTTCGGAATTAACATTCGTATTTTAGTGCTTCTGAAAGACATCCAAAATGTCCGTTCAGACTGTAAATTGACTACCATTTAAAATGTGGATTGACTGTTCACACTGTAGTATTCACTTTCTGAGTTTTACTGCCAATAGGCGCCATGGAACTATACAAGAAGCTACAGCATATATTTGATTATTTCTTTATAATTTCAATTCTAAGATCTTCTGTGTGATGATCTAGTTGGGTTTGCTTCACTCTTGTTGTGGACAGCTTTCCCACAGTTTACTGATAACGGATTGTAACTGTGCGAGTTGATGAACCCATGCAGCATATGGGGCTGTTTCATGCTTGATCTACTTGTAGAAATTCACCTGTGGGATCCCTCCAGCATTGCCAGGACCCATTCATCACTCCATAGCTGAATTTAACAAAAAAGTTTATTCATTCGTGAATGCCATTTTTCTTTTACACTATATGTGGGTACACAAAGTTGTTGCTAAGGAGAAACAGGAAGTCCAGGTTAGAGGGCGGCAATATGCGCCTGCGTACAGCTGGTCTGTTTTCAGCAAGCATGTGAATGATGCATTTACACATGCTGTGGAACTTTTGCAAGTTAACATTACCAGTTAACATCCATTTAAAAACCACCTCCTTCGGCAGGTTTTTGTTTTGGAAGCAGGTTTCAAATTTTAAATAGTATGCGGAAAAATCATAGATAGTCTGAATGCTTCATTTGGAAGTATATCGAATAAATTTGGTAAATATTAGCAATGTGAATGGGACTATACAGAAGACAACCTGTCACCATAAGTAAATTCAGAAAGAAATGGACTCGTGTGGCTAGACAAATATGACCACAAAGAGCAGGTGACGTGTCATTGAATTGTTGCATACAGCAGGTACCACTCTATAGGTTATGCTCTATTTGCAGTCTTCTAACTCAGTTGAAATAATCAAAAGTTAAACAAATATTGTAAAATACTTGTCATTTTGTACCATTAGTGACAGTAAAAAACAAAACAAAGTGAATTAACAGTTTGTTGCTGGTATTTGATCATTAGAAGGTGATGCAGAGTTGAACTGATATCCTCAGACTTTTTGACACAATTGGACAAACACAGCTTGGAAACTTACTTTGAAAGGCCAGTCTTTGGCAAGTCCCTGTCCTCTTGACTGGAGATGGAGGTATTCTTAGCCAAGGGAGTCAAGGTTATACTCTGAAGTATTTGGTGATCAGCTGTTTTGACCTGCCAGCAAGGACATCAATGATGAAGGGCCAGGCTTTAAGTATTTTGTCAGGTACCTTTGTTAAGCAACCAGTTTTGAGAACTCTTCTACGAAGTTATACATTATTCATGTATATATATACATACATACATACATACATACATACATACATACATACATACATACATACATACATATGAGGACTATGCTGTTGTCTTAAGCTTGCTTTGAGAAACCAGCCTTGACAGCAGACAGAAACATTAGCCAGATATCTGAGACTGACACAGTGCCATTGATGTGATGCAATGGTGGGTGTAACCAAGTGTAATGGACAGAACCTAAACAATATGCCATTTTATCCCAACTGGTGGTTGTGTTGACGTTTGTCTCAATTCTGTATCATTTATCCAGGAAAAAGGTCAATGGGTGAGACAATAGTTCACATAGTACATGTATGTACAGATCGGCTTCATACATACATTTCTCAGTATGGACATTCTTCCTGAGAGAAGGACCTTGAAAATGACTCCTACTTTTGGAAAGATGGAGACCAAGAAGATATTTTCAGAAGTAGACACCCATGGTTTTTGAAGAGTGTGACCATGCAAGGCCCATTTATAGGTGGAGGACCTTGACCTAGAATGGCCTGAACGTGAGATGACATTTAGTAACAACACATTTCCCAGCATCAAAATGGGTATGATTATAAAGGACAACCAATATGAACAGGCATCTACATAGGACACTTACCATAAAGTACATTTATAAAGGTCATATCAGCTGGAGAAGATCAAATCAAGGACGCCGTACCTTTGAGAGATAATAAATAGTTAGGTAAGGCAATCTGAGAAGGCCTTGACAATGGACACCCACACCCCAAAACTGGGTGAGGGACACACCGAGTACATACTATAAAACCTGTTTTGAGAGACCCCTCCTTTGGAAGACCACCTGCCTTTTGTGACCACTTTTCTTGTACAAAAACAACTTGTAATGATAAATGACCTCTTTTGGGAGACCACCTGCAGAACCTGACCAGTGACCACCCAAAATGACCCCAAAAATAACTTATCCAGCCAAAATTCACCATTTCAGATAAGTAAAATCCACCAATTTTGTACAAGATTAGTAAAAATTTTTGTTCAAATCAGTTACAAATGTTGAGTGTGATTATAATACTAATAAATGAATGTACACAAGATTGCAAGATGGCATTTGGTTTACTAAGTGTACAAACACTCATGTATGAAGCTATATTATGGATGGAAATTCAAAGTAGAGGATAGTTGTTGGCCAGGTAGCACAAGATTCAACTCTCTTTTGGGAGACTGCCTGCTTTATGTGAACACTTTTGGGTCTGCCCCAGGGGTGGTCTCTCAAAACAGGTTTTAATGTATTACATGTATAAGGAGAAGGTATTCATATGAAGGACATGCATACCACATTGAATGTCCATAAACCATGTCTGGTTGAAGAAACAGTCACAAACAGTATGTGTGGTTTAGGGGATATCTTTGAAGATTGAAGCCTCAGTGATGGAGAGAACATCTATAAAAACAAAACCTGTAGACAGTTAATTGATAATGGACATGATGGGATGTTACCCAGTGGATCTGCATGATGGACATGACACCACACATGTACATGTACCTGTATTGTGAGCCTACCCGCTACATTAATGTACAACACTTTTATCCTATTTCTCCAGCATTTCTTCCCGTGTTTATCATGCCCACTGCATGTAAAAGCTTCAATCTGCTCTCCAATTTGGAAACAGGAAACAGTGGAGATGAACTATATATGTGTCTACTGTCTCTCATTGGAAGCCATTTGGCCTGAAGGTGATACGAAGTGACACGTAACAGGAGCTAAGAAAGCAGGCTGTGACAAGTGTATTATGTGGACAGCTTGTTGCCTATAATGACGGCAAAAACAAGCAAAGAAGGAAGAATAACAGGCAGTCAGCTATGTACTTGATAGCACAGTGCAGCATGATTGTGTACTTGATAGCACAGTGCAGCATGATTGTACACTGAAGTATACAACACGTTGTACTTAGGAATAAACCTGTTATTATTGTTCTTGTATACCTAGGAATAATACTGTGCAGTTTGACATGCATTGGAGTTGAATATGTGATTATGATAGTGCATGTGTAATAAACCATTGTGTAAAGGAATATATCTGTGTAACTGGTACCATGTTATTTTTGGGCACTTGGACAAAATCATGATTATGTTTTGAATGTGTTTAAATGTTATACTTGATACCATGCATAATAGTGTGCAAGATAATACTTTGTACAGGAATGCAAAGGAATTATACTGTATAATCAGGATTGGATTGCACTGAAATAAAAAAGTACAATGTTGTGCATTTGGTCAGGTATTGTATATACCCAGGAATAATACTGTGCAGTGGACAGAACAAATTG
The DNA here is from genome assembly GCA_964020975.1 of Hermodice carunculata. Lineage (NCBI taxonomy): Eukaryota > Metazoa > Annelida > Polychaeta > Eunicida > Amphinomidae > Hermodice > Hermodice carunculata. The sequence goes on from OZ026630.1 coordinate 17,924,387, forward strand.
AACTTGAATACCTGGGAACAATGTTTCCACATGAAAACACAGAATAACACTACTTGATGGTTCAAATTGGAGTTATCTACATCTAGGAATAATGCATTCTACCTGATAGAATAAATTGGACTTGAATACATAGGAACAAAATTGTGTCTTTGATGATATGGTACTTGGATATGTCAATGTTGAACAACACGCATGTACATTGTATTTGCATTGTCACACCTGTATGCTCCTTAATTTTTTTTGGGGGGGGGGGGGAATGATGCCGAGACAGAGGTGTCTTGGCAATATTTATATTTGCATTAAGATACAATTTAAAATAGACAGATGTGTGTTCACATATCAAGTCAATTATGCTGGCTCATGTCGTGTAAAACAACTCTCTAAGTGAAGTGGAGGTCTGAGAAGGCAGTAGACATACCATTAACAAAAATGGGGGGGGGGGGCGCACTGGTGATTGTAATAGGTCATGAGGTCTTGTGTCAGTGGTCTCATAAGGTGTGCACTGTTGTCTAACCACGGTAAGGTTTTCATAAGCCAGTCAATGTGCTTAACAGGCAGTTTGTGGGGAGAGTAGATTTGAAGTGATACGGTGCATAGATGACAATAGCTCCCCGTAGGATATATCTTTTTTGTCACATGGCAGAACTAGATAGTCCGTATACAGGGATTACATGAATGGTCTAATATTGGCATGTCAAAAGCATGTTTGTCAACCACGCAGGCATGCTCGCCTCAATGCCAAGCCATCAGATGAAATATTTGTACATTACCGCCACTTTACCCATTAAAATGTCTTTCTACTTTAACAGCTTTCAAAAGACTCTCCTGCACAACTGCAAAGAAATGGCATAAAATTGCCTCAAGATTGAAATTACCTCCATTATTCAAAGACATGTACATTCTGTGGCGTGTTCAAATTTCACATACATTATAAATCAAGGTGCGTTATAGTTGTAATATAGTTTGCCAATACAAACAAGCTAAGCATGCTCTGTGAGCGTGATAGACATTGCGGTAAAAAGGAGACTTTCTTTAGAATAAGCAAAACATGAAATAACACTTTTATATTTCAGTGAACAAATGCCAATAACATTACATGTAAAATTTAAATGCTGCTGTGAGAATGCAGTTTAGTACATATTTACATATGATAGAGGTAACCATAGGTAAATTGAGTAACTGGGTAATGCCAGAATGTATTGATATGAATTGAAGCAATACAGAGCAAAAACTGTTGCTCTATAGTTTCAGCTAGGTCAACACCCTGTTTCTGCACCTTGTATTTTTGATCTCCTAAAATGTATAGGAAAAATAAAATAAGTTTAATGTACCTTGACATTACTATATTTACATCCAAGAAGGAAGGAAGATAACTGCTTGTCCCTGTGTCTCATTCCAGCCTCAGAGTAGTCATCTGGAGTGTGCAGCTGTGGGTTGTATTGACCTTACACATGGTCAGCAGGCTAGGACAGTAGACTTTTGGTTTGTTGTATTGACCTTATGGTCAGCATGCTAGGGCAGTAGACTTTTGGTTTGTTGCAGTGACCTTATGGTCAGCATGCTAGGGCAGTACACTTTAGGTTTGTTGTATTGGCCTTATGGTCAGCATGATGGGGCAGTACACTTTTGGTTTAGTGTATTGACCTTATGGTCAGCATGCCAGGGCAGTAGACTTTTGGTTTGTTGCATTTACCTTATGATCCACATGCTAGGGCAGTAAACTTTTTGATTGTTGTATTGACCTGAAAGTCAGGAGGCTAGGGCAGTAAACTTTTGGTTTGTTTTATTGACCTTATGGTCAGCAGGCTAGTGCAGTACACTTTTGGTTTGTTGTATTGACCTGATGGTCAGCAGGTTAGTGCAGTAGACTTTTTTTTTTTTTTTTTTTGTGGTATTGACCTGAAAGTCAGGAGGGTAGGGCAGTAAACTTTTGGTTTGTTTTATTGACCTTATGGTCAGCAGGCAAGTGCAGTACACTTTTGGTTTGTTGTATTGGCCTGATGGTCGGCAGGCTAAGGCAGCTGAGTTTTGGTTTGTTGTATTGGCCTGATGGTCAGCAGGCTAGGGCAGCTGACTTTTGGTTTGTTGTATTGACCGTATGGTCAGCAGGCTAGGGCAGCAGACTTTTAGTATTGACCTTATACATGGTCAGCAGGTGAGGGCAGTAGACTATTGATTCATTGTATTGACCTTGTACTTGATCTGCAAGCTAGGGCAGTAGAGTTTTGGTTTATTGTGTTCACCCACTAAAGGATTGGTCTTGGATTTTTTGTTTGTTTTTGTCTGTGTGTGCATGAGTGAGTGAGTGAGTGAGTGAGTGAGTGAGTGAGTGAGTGAGTGAGTGAGTGAGTGAGTGAGTGAGTGAGAGATAGAGAGAGATTGAAGAAGTATCGAGAAGGATTACAGTTAATACTAATGCATCTGAAAATTGCATGAAGACTGGTTCTTAAATGTGGTTCTATCTCAGCAGCCAATTTGTCATTGGACTTGAAACAAACTTGGTGATATTAAAGTATGAGTGGCAGTGTATTCTTCTTGGGTATGGGCAGTTAGATGAACATCAATGTTGGTGGTTCTTGTGTTGGCAATCAGAGTGCACGCGTTGTATTGTAGTTTATGATTCTGCTATGTGGGCAGTCCAGTGAACACATGTTAATGGTGCGTAATGCATGTTGGCAATCTTATATAATGAACGCAGGAATTTGTGGTCCTTAGGTGTAAGCAACCTAAATGTGGCCAGTGGTTTGTGGTTCCTCAGTCTTGGTGTTGGCAGTCAGTGAGTGATGACAGTGGTTCTGTGTACCAGTATTGACTCACTCAATGCCAAGTTGTGTTGTATGTTGCAGTCCCAACTTGCCCAGGGAATCTTTTAGTCTGAGGCATTCTTTTTCTTTGCAACTACAGGTCGGCTAGTAATGGAGTGAAAGGTACTTTGATGAGAAATTTGAATCTGAAATGCGTTATTATTCATGTGAGTACAACTTTTGCTGTGATAGGGAGGCAAAGGGTTAAATGTTTCTAGCTGTTTATGAGTCCTGTATGTGAACAGTGCAGTCAGCATGAGTCTAGGGTTTGCTTGTTTTGGCAGTGGAGTTTTTAGAAAGTTTACGATTCTCATGTTAAGCAGTTTGGGGAAGTTAGCAATTTGTTTCTGTTTTTTTTTGGCAATAGAATGAATGGGGCTGAGAGAAACACAAGAGTTGGGTGTTCACTTGTGTTGGCAATAGATGCTTTGAATGTGGCTCTGAGGAACACCAAATTTAATGTTCACTTGTGTTGGCAGTAGGTTGTTCCGGCTGGGAGGAACACAAAAGTAAGTGTTCACATATTTTGGCAATAGTTTGAATGGGGCACAGATGGACACGCAAGTTAGTGGTTTACTTGCGCTGGGATTAACATTCAAATGTGGTTTATGGTTCTTTTGTGTTGGCAGTGACATGTTCATTCCAGGTTATGGTTGCTACATGTACATTTGGTAGGTGTGGAAGTGTGGTCAGACAGAAAATAAATCTTTATATATAGAGAGAGAGAGAGAGAGGGAGGGAGGGAGGGAGGGAGGGAGGGAGGGAGGGGGGAGGGGAGAGAGAGGGAGGGAGGGAGGGAGGGAGAGAGAGAGAGAGAGAGAGAGAGAGAGAGCGAGAGAGAGAGAGAGAGAGAGAGAGAGAGAGAGAGAGAGAGAGAAAGAGAGAGGCTACTCCTTCTGCCAAGAAAAAGTGGCCACAATTTCTTTGTAAAATTTACCTGTGGTGACCGGTCACCCAGGCACCACGGGTATAAATTTTACAAAGAAATTGACTCCTTTGTCTGAGGCTAGTGATCACAAAAAGCAATGTGGCTGCTGATGGCAGTGGTTGCATACAGCAGGTACCACCGTGTATATATATATATATATATATATGTATACATATACATATATATTGCAGGTGAAGTAGAAGTAGAAATGTGCAGGACTCCTAAGTTTCATTTGTTATACATGCTAATGTGAATGCTTGTGTGTCTTTTTGTGGACACCTACTTAGCGAGGAATATCTTGATATGTTAAATGAATGCCTATGCTTGGGTTCAAAAGATGGATGTCTTTATGGTTAAAATTGTTTAAGGTATATGCTTTACGTATAAATTGAATCCCCGTAGATTGTACTTGGGAGAAATGTTCGTAAGGAATTGTGGTTATTGATATATACATTGCTCTCTGCTTTCTTCCATTGAGAGAGATAGTCTGACTGGGTGTATACGATACTCTTGATGAAGTATCAAGATGATAGAAACCTGCTCATCTTCACGGTCTTGATGTACTCATGTGAAATTGAGAGACAATTTTTTTTATTTGTTCTTTGTGAAAACCCTTATTATTTTGTCACAAATGAATAGATTCATTCTGGAGATGTATTGTTAATCATCATTAAAGTAAAATGTATTTGATATAACATCCTTGAAATTAAGGATACAAAATGACACCAGACAAATTAAATGGTAATTTGAGGATGTGGCATAGATATGACATTGGGACATATTGTAGATGACATAAAGAAATCTGCTCAAGTCTCTGGCCCCTTCTGACCATATAAAGTCAAGTTCACTAAGTAAAAGCATTCAATTTCTTACAGGGTCATTTGAAGTTCAGTCCTGATCGCAGTTTGTCCATATCTCAATAGTGATACCCGTATCTTCTGATGGACTTTGATTATGAGAACTTGAATGTATGCAGGGTGTAGCTTTCGTCTTATTGGTCTAATTGTGCATGTGGAAGCTTGTGGGATTCAGACTCTGATTTAGCATACATGTGTTGGTAAGGAAATAATCCAATTGTGCCATTCGACTTGTCATGGCAGGTTTGATCCCAGATCAGCAAAGAAAGAGATAGAAGTAGGACAGCAGGAGTGCCTTCTACGGGCACATGTGAGCCTTCCTGCCATGGTCTTCTCTCGTCCACTTTGTTATCTGAGCTGTGATTAGAAGTAGCCACTCACATTCCTTGATTAATACCAAACAAGGCATGAAATTAAAAAGGAAGCCTGCATAATCATATTTTGTGGCAGTAATCTCATTCCACCTGTCTGCCTGCTTTCTACAAAAGGCTGGCAACACGGACCACCAATGGCTTGTAATAGTGGGCTGTACACATGTAATACATAGAGCAACAAAGGCAGCAGTGGCCCGAGGGCACGCGGCCTAGGTGTCACTGTCTACCCTGCTACCTACAAACGCTTGTACCTGTGAAATGGATTGCAGCCATTGTAATGATTGAAACTAGGGTGTGGTACATGTGTACACATATATTTATTTGTCCGACATCTCCCTGCCATGCTAAATCCATCTTTTGTCATCGTCCACCAAGCAGTATAAAAGCACAGGTCACTCAGCGGTATCTTGCATTCCCATCCCAAAGGAGCAATTATTGCCCAACAAATTCCATTCCTTTTACAATTTCTTGCTAAAAACTTAGAAAGCAGATTCCCTGCAAGGAACACAAGAAGCTATACTTAGTGGAGAAAATGTGTGTGGTTGCCGTGGTAACCAGGTTGATTGCAGAGACGGAGCACAGCCCCAGTTGCAGTGGCTAAGCTGCTTTAGACATCTAAAGGAAATTTTCAATTGGATTTCTTGAGCCTGAACTGAGTTGTGTGTGTTGGCATTGAAATAGATGAACTGACTGTCATAAGATTTGATTTGAAAGGCTTTCAAATGATTAAAACCCAGACTCCAATCAAGGAAATGGAATTTCAGCTGATAAATTGAAGTCACCCAGTGCGGTTGGTCTGTGTCGGCTTAAATGAAGTCAAAATCCTTTGACAAAAGGGACCCTGTAGACACATGCAAAATTCATTTTTGGGATGCAAATGGGGTGTCCCCCCTCCCTACTGATCTGCAAGTGTATAGTGTACCTCCGTTGTCCGGTGACCCTGCTGGGTTTGACCGGCACTCAGACGCAGCAAGCCTTACACGTAATAATGAATTTTTCAAGTGCAATGATTGAAATTACAAAAATTACTGGCCTTGTGCAGTTGCCATGGGAACCAGAGAAATATGATATTGGCAATATCGGAAAAGAATGTGGCCAAATACTGACAGGAAAGGCAGGGATGAAAAGACTGCATTCTGGCAGCACTGATGAGAATTTTGCATATGATCACGCTAAAGATTCAATTAAATTTCTGAGAAGGGTCTGATGATTTATATTGCCTATCCACATCATTCTTGGCCAGTAATGCAATAAAAAGCCTCAATTTAGGCAGCTATTTTGGGCATACTTAGTCGGGAAAAGACATTAAAATGTTTAATAGATGTTTGGCATGGCAGGAGATGACCTGATGGGCAGCTAAGGGATGTGTCCATCAATATCGTGGGACACTACTCCGTGGCACCGTGGACAGGTGTGGCCTGACAACTATTGCTATACCCTCGTCTTATAATTCATATCACACCGTCCTGTGCACAATGGTCACTGTTTAGCCATCTTAAAATCAAATGCTGGTAAAGTGGGAATGCCCAACATAGGACGGAGTGTGCCAAGGACATGGGAAATGAAAAATGTGCTCAGGGAATCGATTTATTTGAAAATCAGGCGGGATCCAAAATTTATGGCTGCATTTTGAAATTAGATTTGCTGGAGCATTACAACTGCACTGGGTGCAGATTGTCCAGTTCCGATGTATGCATGATATTAATAGTGGCGATGTATTAGCTCAGTGGAGAGTAGAAAGCTAGACTGGCCATGGGTGTGAGGCATGTGCCACTGAGACAGGAACAAGTGTCAGTAGACTCTGGTGTCACCTGCCCGACCTGGCTACACTCGGCCACAACACACACCTTGTTCACAGTTCATCAGTGCTGCCAATTAGCGCTAACATATCACAATTGCCGGACTAACATCAATTTTTTTTTTTTGTAGGCTAGGCAAGACAATAGCTTGTCCTTGGATTGGCATTGGGAGGTAATTGCCTTGGAATTGGGGCTTTGGCAGCTCATTTGTTCAGCTTGTAAATGTATTTTTCTCTGATTTGGGTCCCCCTGATGGGCATGCTAGTCCATTGTTATGGAAATCATCTCAAGTTTAATATGTGATCAAAAATGTAGATTACTATCATTGCCGAGTGCCAACTGTGGCTGTGTGCTACAAAATTGAAGTGACCTTTCTTCACAGCCGTCTGACCTCATTTCATCCTAGGAAAATGTCACCACTAATTTTATGTCCACACAAACATCAATTACCTCGAAATTGATATGCTGAACATTAGAGACAGCATCACAGGTGCTTTAAGAAGAACTACAATTTTCCAAAATGATATTAAAATGAGTGGAGTTGTACCTGATATAGGAATGCCTTTTTGGAGTTCAACTGCTGTGAGCTATAATTACACATAATACTTTCTGGCAGCACAAGAAAAGTCTTATTTCTAGTTGCGTGTGACACTGAAGAAATGTTGATCCAGCAACAGTGGGAATTCCAATGGCCATACATGTTCCAATGAAAAGAGTCTGATGAGTGTATTTAGCATAACAATTAAGTTTTCAATGATCACTGCCCTCAGCATATGAAGAGATCTTCATATTAGACAAACTGGGGTCAAAGAGTGCATGAATGGACTGCCCAGAAATTATTGAATGCGGGCCACAGAGAAAGTTGCATGTCCCATCCACCGTCAGCATAGTTTAAATATTTCACTCCAAATACCCTCAGTGTCATGCAAATACATTGCATTTGGCAGTGCTTCTGTCGTCCTATTTCACAACATATGACGGCTCATATTCTGCCAGACTGCACCAGTCAGTTTATTTTGGGATTAAGCAAAAATATGTATGTGCTTTTCAGCTAATTTAAAGTATAGAGATGGCTTTATCAGGTCTTTTTAAATATAGATAATGACGGACAGAGCAGACATGGCCAGGAGAAAGCCTAATTGGCCAGCGGCAGCAGAAATTTGGTTTCAAGTGGAGTAAAATCACATGATGAACTTACAGCCTGCTGCTTTTAAATCAGGTGGTTGACGCCTGAGATGTGAACATTGTAAATTGGCTGTTGATAACTGGCCATGCATTACATGCACCGGTCTTAATTGGCCACAGAAAATGTGGAACCAAATGTGTGTATTACATTTTGATTTGAAAAGAGGGAGGGAGCTGGCAGTTGGAAATTGATAGAAGGGTGGAGGTGATTCCATTGTACTTCGTCTAATATTTCTTTTCAACGCAGCCATTTCAGGGTCATGAACACATCAATAAATTTTCCAAGATAGTATAACTCCATCTTCAAAAGGGCAGGAATTGATAATGGGAAGCTATACATATAGGTGTCTCGGCAAGGAAATATTGAATATTCATGACGGCACTGATTCAAGTTGAAATTCACACGAATGGTCTATTATTTGTATAACCATGGATTCCAATTTGAACTGGTATGTTACATAATACATTCATTTCTACACTGGTAACAGAAAATGGTGAATATTCATGGTATGAAAATATAATTTGTTATGTACATAAAGGAGCCAAATGAAACTGATATTAACCCACCCCAGGCTTATTAGAAACAACAGTAAAATGGCTGCTGTTTCTAAATGACTTAGTTGTATTTAAACATATATAATGGATGTCCCCAGCCAATACAGGCAAACAGGATAAAAGGCCAATTCATCCTGTTGCCATGATGGATGGGAGGGTAAGAATGGTATGAATCTGTACTGCTGAGACAGGGGAGAGTTAACGTACCTAGTTAATATAGGCACTAGCATGCATTTGTACATGTTGCATAAGAAATTATCAGTTTCAACTAATAACACGCCATCCTGAGCTGCTAAATTGTGAAATATTTAATTTCTGTGTGTGCTTAATTTAGAAAATGCCAAGTGTGGACCGAAACATGTTTGTGCTTTGAAATAAGCACCATCTGGCCGGCTTGTCCTTTCCTTTAGCCCCACATTTGAGCCATCTCTGTACACCTCCTTTAGTCTCACAATCCATCTATCACTGTGATATGTCCATCACTCACACAGTCCATTCATCTGTACACATGTTCATCAGTTCCTCAGGCCATCTGTTTTAGAAGCCAGAACTCAGTTCACTCATCACTATACAGTGGTACCTGCTCTAAAGACCACCTCCAATTTAAGACCACATGTTTTTTAAAGACCACTGTTTCAAGACCCTCTGCTGTATTTACATGTTAAATATACCTTCAATTTAAGACCACCTGCAGTATGAGACCACTTTTTGTTGGCTGTAGGGGTGGTCTTAAATAGCAGGTACCACTGTACTTGTACTTCATTTCCTCATTCTATCTGTACATGATCTCCAGTCCCACCATTTATTCTGTCTCTACATGGCTTCCAGATCCTCAGTTTATTTATATGTATAAATGTCTTGCAACAAATTTGTTTGTCCATACCCGTCAGTTCTCGAGTCCATCAATCTTATAATTCTTTCATAAATTTTTATTCAATCCCCGATTCTTTCCATCTGTAAAAATGCACTTCAGTCTCCTCTCAGGCCTTCCACACATAGACATGTCCTCCAGTCTCCTCTCAGTCCTTCCACACATAGACATGTCCATCAGTCTCCTCTCAGTCCTTCCACACATAGACATGTCTTTCAATCTCCTCTCAGTTCCACCGCTAGTAATCATGCCCCTTTGGTCATTCATTATGTCTCTGTGTTAACACACATGTATTGTTTTTACATGAATTCTTTAAGTCTGTGAAATGAAGCCCTGTGTTGGGAATAGTCAACGTGTTGAAATTTATGCAAATTAGGGCCATTTGAAATTTTAAATGTTTAATATTTTCAACACTACTAATGGTAAAGCTACCATTCTACCTTAATTCATAGGTTTGTGCAAAAACTGCATCCAATAAAACATAACCAAAAGTTGTTGAATTTTAATTTAAGCAAATGTTTATGATGTTCTTAATTATGCAACTTAGGAACAATTGAAATTGTGAAGTCTTAGTATCTTCAAAACTATCACAGATATACAAATATTCCAAGTTGTACACGTGGATTTGTGACAGCTACCAATCTGACAGAGAGGGCATTGAAACATTTAACAGTTGAATGTGTCCAAAACTGTCATAGGTACAGGTGTAATTCCAACTTTAATTTACAGGTGTGTAACATAGCTGCATGCAAAGAATCATAAACCATAGTTGTAGGATTTTAAATTTATGCAAATTATGCAAATACACAAAATTTAAATCTTGAATACATGTAGTTTAAAAACTATTATATGGAGAGTTGCCAATCCAACTTTAATTATTTGGTTTGTGACACACCCACATCCAATGACCAATGAACCAAAGTTGTAGTATTTTAATTTGTGCAAATCAGGAAATTTGAAAATTAAGATGTTTAGTATTTTCAAAACTCTTAAAGCTAGAGGTTTTTGAAAAAAAGATTCCAACTGTAAGTCATAGGTTTGTGCTGTAGGTATATCCAATTAACCACAACCGAAATTGGAAAAAAATTAATGTATGCAAGTTAGGGGCACATGAAAAGTTTATGTAAATTAGGGGCACTTAAAAAGTTTAAATGTTGAATATGAAACTTAAATTCATAGTTTTGTGCTCAAGGTGCATCCAGTGGACTGCAAGCAAAGGTTGTAGAATTATAATTTATGCTAAGTATACTCCTTTAGTCCTTCAGTCTGTCTATCTCTATACACCCTGTCATACCTAAGTCGATCCATCCTGTGCATAGTCAGTCTGTCAGCCTATCCATCTAGCTCCATTCTGTCATCCTTGAGTCCATCCGTTGCTATACAGATCCTTTTGTCTGAGAATGCATCCATCTGTACACATAGTCCCTCAATCTGTTTAGTCCCATAGTTCATCTTCTCTGCAAGCCATGCCATCCTTGAGTCCATTTATCTCTGCACATATCTGTTGGTCCCTGAGTTAATCTCTATATACATCCTTTAGTCCCTCAGTCAACCTCTTGGCCCAGAGTCCATCTGTTTCTACATGCCATACCAACCTGAAGTCCATTTAACATATACATATGTGGTAGTCCCTTAGTCTATCTATTTCTACACATCCTGTTAACCCTGAATCCAGTCGTCTGTACACACATTCTTTAGCCCTACAGTCCATCCACCTCTGTGTCTTCAGTCCGTCTCTATACACATCCTGTCAATCCCGAATCCAGTCATCTGTACACACATTCTTTAGCCCTACAGTCCATCCACCTCTGTCTTCAGTCCGTCTCTATACACATCCTGTCAATCCCGAATCCAGTCAACTGTACACATATTCTTTAGCCCTGCAGTCCATCCACCTCTGCGTCTTCAGTCCGTCTCTATACACATCCTGTCAATCCCGAATCCAGTCATCTGTACACACATTCTTTAGCCCTACAGTCCATCCACCTCTGTGTCTTCAGTCCATGATCCATCTCTGTTCACATCCTGTCAATCCCGAATCCATCCTTTAGTGCTTGAGTCCATCATGTCTTTCAATGGCATAATGATGTCCTGAGTGCATATGTCATTATGTTAAACCTCAATTACCACTAACAGTCCTGTTGATTCTTACTAATAATGATAATAATTCCAACAGCTATGTTTACTGCTATACTTAATGCAATTGCTGTCTGCACATCATAGAAAAAATTGTGTAGCAACTGGCACCTGACCCGGAAAAGTCTATAGAGCAAACATGGCCAGAACCTACAATAACTGCATGTTGTTCATTGTTTAAAAGAAAAAACTTTGGAATTCTGTCACTGCACAACATGTAAATGGAACTTGGGTATACAGGAAAACCTGCTTTATGTAGTCACCCCTTCTGCCAAGAAAAAGTGACTACATACAGCAGGTGACCTGTCACTGCAGGTAAATTTTACAAAGAAATTGACTCCTAGGTCCCAGCAATGTGGCGATAAAAAGCAGTGTGGCTGCTCATGGCAGTGGCCACATACAGCAGGTACCACTGTATATGCAACTTTACTCTTTTATTTTATTTTAGCTAGGACAGCTTTATATTTCACACACAAGTCAGCTAAGATCAGAACCCTTAAAATGGAGAAGTTGGTGAATTAGCTTTGTCATAACAGGGGGTACTTTTTCCTTTTTAAAGGCAATGAAAGCAGACAAAAACGTAATGAATATGTAGTGTATTTCTACTTCACTAATTTTGAAGTTTTTAATGATAAAAAGAGGGTTTTTTTTTGGGGGGGGGGGGTGTTGCACAGCACAGTATTTATGTTCACATTAAACATACTGGGGCACCTAGCAATAGTCCATGGTTGGCATGTTAAGGGACATATGTGGGAGTTCTTTGTCCCAGTGGGTGACATGATGGGGTTCATTGAAATGTACACCTGTAAACATGAGGTGAATTTACCTGACACCTGCTTATTTTCTGCTTTGATGGTTGCGTATTGATGTGCTGTCAGAGAGCATCAGTGTAACACATGTTTAGTTATAGTAGAGTGGTGGGACACAGAGGAAGACAGACAAATGCATGATGCAGTTGCGCCACAGGACGACTTGATTTTATGTGCTTGAAAGATAGACGATGATACCACATATGAAGATACATTTATAAAAGCAAAAAGTTCTGTGATGCAGATCATAACTCGTGTGTGAAAAGCTTGTAGAATTTAACAATGTATATTTGATTTCATTGGCAGAAGTATGATTAATCACAGTGGTATCAGCCATTGCTGAATGTTGGTTTTTGCACATCAATTTTTCAAAGAAATCCTGCATGTTGCACCCTTTGAAAGCATGAAATGTGTCACATATATGTTAGTTTGCATTTTAATTGATGTGACTGGGCACTGGTGATACCATTAACTAATTAACCAACAACTTGTCATTCCTTTGCTCAGCTAAAAAATGGAAATAGCTCTTTCTTTTAACATGTATTATTAAAGACTTTGTTGGAGAATTCTTTGGCAATTTGTTTTTTTATTTCCTTGTTGGCTGCAACATTACAAGCCCTATGAGGATATAACTGCACAAGCCAGTACAGATGATGTTGTGTGTCACCGGCAAAGACGTAATGCCCACATTTTCTGTCACACGATAAAATAAGAGTACATACATACATACATACATACATACATACATACATACATACATACATACATACATACATACATACATACATACATACATACATACATACATACATACATACATACATTTGTGCAGAAGCCTTGAGAGTGTGTGTTTGTGATTGGTGTGCATTGGGCTGGCCGTTATTCACAAGAAATAGTGTTGGGAAAGGGGAGGTGTTACAGGATAATTCAGGTGTAGCATGCTGGTCATTTTGTTTAACAGAAATCGTAATGACTTCAAATTGTGCTTAATGCATTTCCTCCAACACTGCACAGGTCCATTAGGGTTACGCTTGCCACAAATTGTGATTCAACACATTTCCTGTAATCCAGGGGCAGGTCAAGCCAGTTGGCAGTAGGCCTTGATAGCTCCCCTATAATGTTTCTCTTCCTGGGTCAGGCCATAATATTTTACTCACTAACCCTCTCTCAACTGTTATGCCTATTATTGTGGAAACTCATTCAACACAAATGATGATATACCCTTCCGTATTGTGGAATAACAGCAGGCAAAAATTGCAAAAAAACTACAACTGCTGTGTAGATATACTGAGCAGAAAAAATGTAGAGTATTACGTGATTTTATGCGGACTTTTATGTATTCATTCAAGGCCGCTTACCTATTGTATGAGCTTGATGCTGTGCCATATGTATGGAATTTTAATCCTTTTCTTACCTGTCCAGCTTACCTGTAATTAATGACTGTTTGATATAACAGCACACAAATCATCATCTCATGGGCTTCAGCTTTACCCATGGTTGGCAGAAATGATCTGCGCTGTGAGCTTGTCTCGGCCCACTCTATGTAATTTATGCCACTATCTGCCAATTCCTATTGTGTCATACAATTGAGAGATGGGTCACAATGTGAAATTCATGACATACATTTCACTGTATCAGTGTCTTTCTGCCAAGACCTCATTAACTGTGGAAGGAGATACTTCTTATCAGTTGGCTTATACATATACCATACCAAGATGGTGAATCATAACACCAGACCCCATACAACGCCAGGAATTTCAATTTTATGTAAAATTAACAGGAAAATTCCATTAAGGCTGTGACTCTCAAACAGAACAGCTGACAATCTGTCACACTTTTCAAGAGTTCTTTTTTTTGGGGGGGTGGGGGTGGATGAATATGTTGTTCCTTTGAAATTGGGCCACAATTGGTATGTTAGACTGAGGCAGAGTGTACGTGCATGTATCATCAAAACTTCATATATCAGAAAGTTTCATCAGTGGTACATTGCATGTAGAAATGGGTGAAAATTGGGTATAAATCTGATGATGAGATTGCAATCAGTTTGGACCATGCAGTGATTTGCTACTAACCATGTCTTGTAATTTACACAGATATGAAACACATCTCTGGTTGGAGCACATGCTCACTTGATGACACACTACTCTATTGCCGCTTGGTTTAGCCTGATTGCATGTCACTATTTTCATTTCATTTTATTTGGCTCCTCTGCACCACGTTTGTGACCTTCAGATACTTGTAACATTAATAACTATAAACTTTATGTGTGGCTAAATGATAATAAATATTTTTATGCAAAGTCTAATCCAATTATAGTCTCATTTTTACCTCACACATGACTGTATGTGCTTTGTGGCTGTTTTGAAAGTTGTCATGTGTGCCTGGGGGCAGAGAACATAAATGCATAGTTAAAATTCAAGTGGGACTGCAGTCATCAGGGCACAAGCCATGTGAACATTACTGCTCTCTGGCGTCAACAGTCATTTTTGGAATAGAATTGTGAATATGTGGCTGGAGGGGGTTAACTCTTGTTAACTCTTTTCCTTCAAGTGAGGTCACAGCCTGGTGGAAGTCAGTCCTATCCTTTTTGTAGGAACAAAACAGAAAAGGCATTCTTCTACAGTTACTGTTTAATGCTCAAATATTCCATTCTGACAAGTGTACTTTAACAATTGTGATTTTTTTGGGTGGGTGGGTGGGGTGGGGGAGGCATCAACTGGTCATAACATATGTGAACTTAAATGTGGCCAGGGCGTGCCTCACTTTTGGCATTGCAAGATTATGATGTTCTCTTGGGGGGGGGGGGGGGAGAAGAGTCAGCCATTAGGAACAACTTTGGCTACATTCTAAGTTGATAAAGCTTATGAATCCATACATCCCAGTGAAATGAGAATAAATATAATTCATTTAGTTTGAAAAATGGTGTAAAAGTTAAATTTCAGCATAAGGTGGAAGTGAAGAAAAGACATTGTATTTTACTAAACATATGATAGACTGCCAACAAAGATTCCACTTTGTATCCAAATAAAAGAAAAAACTTTCATCCTTTGTAGGGCTTGACATTTCAAACCATTGTGTTTACATTCAAGCATCACAACATGTTATACTGTCTGCTAGCAAGCACTCTGGTGAAAGATCAACTATTTTGAGAGACCACATATATCACTTCTGTAAAGCTAACTTTCTTCAATTTTTTTGACTGGCATCAGAGGTAATCCTTCAAGCCAGGTTTCATAATGTGCTGAAATGTTGATTTATTATTTACCTTTGTAAATAGCCATCAATTTATAACCCAAAACTTTCTGATAAACCACTGTAAAAGTTGATCCCTAGAGCCAGATTACACTGTGACTGTTAAAGTTTTGATGTTTTGACCTTTGTCAATATTGTCGTCAATTTATCAGTATAAAGTGTAAGTGTTAGGGATGACCCGCAGGTATAGCACTGTACTGAGGCCAGGCTGCTATGCTGGGGGCTGAGTGACAGGTGGTCGCAGTGGACACAGGTGTAAGCTAATGGCCACACACTGGCCATTGTCACCTGCCACGCTCGATGCTCTCACCACGCGCTCCACTGAGCCAGGTGCTGCAGACCACCGAGGGGCAGGGGGCAGGATTAACACCAGCTTATTAGGACTTGCCCTATTCAACCATAAACCTTTCTACCTGTAAGCTTTCACCATCATTTGCATAAAAATGCTTGGATTTTTTAAAGAACATCTGCATGAGTTGACAGAGAACATTTTTCAGCGGGGGTGGGGGTGGGGTTATTTTGATGACACAGGACCAAGCATGTGTATTTTACAAGAGTAAACAGTCCGCACATTTTGTTTGAAGCATGTTTCTTATGAATTTTGATTGTTTGATACATCAAAGAGGTCACATATTTGAACTCGTTCTAGAATGGCGAGGAATTTTCTTTTATATCAAACTGGATATAAATAAAAATTGAACCTTCAGATTCTTCATAAAAACCTTCCATCTGAGTACCAACACACCCCTTCCAGAACTGAAGGAAGACTGGAGTCTGACTCTCGGAATAATGAAACAACCACAGAGAACTTACTGGTTTGGTATGGAATGGGTTAAGGCAGTTGGAGCATGACTTACTGGGTAGTATAAAAACACCCAACTGACGTGCTAGCTTGGTGTGGAATGGGTTAAAATGCGAATTCCCACCCCCCCCCAATAAAAAAACTAGAGTCATGCTTCAGACTATTGTGAATGTTATGTATGGGGAATTGAGAGCAGCATTTACCTTTCTCATGATGTAGCCATATTCACATCATGCGTCGTGTTGATTCAGACCTATTCAGCAAACAAAGGGTAAATGTTCTAACACATGTACTTTTTCAAACATGATTATGCAAATTTTTTGGCTGAAAGGCAGAATTGGAAGCTGTGACAAGATTGTAATTTACAGAGTGGCTGGGGTGTGTCCTGGCTAATTTATGTATATTAACAGTTCTACACAATCAATTTTATTCATGGTGCAGTCATTGAAGTGAAAAGTTAACGATATGAGTTGGTGGTTTAGTCGAGGAATCAATACCAAATTTACACCTCAAATTTCACAAGTATGTTATGTAACAGGTATTGAAAGACCACATAACATTTCCAATTAGTATTTGTACAACCTGGTCTGTTATTTGGCTCATGTATTGAAATTTAGATACTGTAAATGCATTTACTTTCAGGAACACCTTCATAACAGATTTTGCTTTTCAAATATATGACTGTACCTGCATTAAGTGTTGCTGTAGTAATGTCTGTCAGATCTATTTTAAGAGGCATTGTCAGTGGCATGCTGTTGCAGAGTCAGTGCCCCTCTAATATAAAACAACAAAGTTATGTTAATTCACAATATGACTTCATGTGCTTTGATATGTCAAGAAGGCTTCAAGATGGATTTTTCATATTTACACCATAGAAACATCAAAGGACCCAATATAGTTGTAAAATTAAGAATGACCTTGACATGGATTAAAGTTAAAGTAACAACAAACATGCTTATATTTAAACGAAATCTGCATAATAGGGTTGGTTTAATATTTTCATCATGTTTAACTCAGCTGACTTGTCAGTCAGCTGAGGTTATGTGTTGTTAGGCATCTGTCATCCGGCCCTCACATTTTCGACTTCTTCTCTGAAACTGTCATCCAAATTATTCACACTTGGTGACAATGTACCTTATGTAGGTCTCTACCAAGTTTGTTTAAATGGTCATGCTCCAGTTTTTTTGTTTTTTTGTTTTAATTTTTCATGTTTTTTGGGGGGGAGTACTTTTTTCACCAAATCTTAAACAAATCTTCGCCGAAACTGCTTGGCCAATTGCTTTGAAGTTGCTTATGTACACCTCTGGGGACCCTGAGAATTAATTTGTTTAATAGTTGGTGCTGTGATTTTTCAAAATATTTTTTATGTAAATAAGCGTGTTTTCACTTTTTTTATTTCTTCTTCAAAACCACCACTCAGAGTATGCTGAAACTTGGTGGAAATGTTCCTTGTAGAAGGACCAAACAAACTTGTTCACAAGATGACGTTACTTTGAATCTCTGATTTTTAATGAATTTTTCAATTCGGGTACTTAACGGTTAATGCATACAGTCCTTTTGATTACTGTAAATTGCTTTAATTTCGCTGTATTCTTATTTTCGCTTATTTCGCTGATGGTACAAAACCGTGAAAATAAAAACACAGTGAAATAGTATTTTAACATTGTTTGAAAAGGAATCATGTCCAAAATAGTGAAATTAAAAATACAGTGAAATTTCAAAAATAGAAAAACCGTGAAAATTTAAACACGCGAAAATAAAGCAATTTACAGTACTATGTAAGTGAATGGGGATTGCAATGGTAATTCACGTTTTCGGCTTCTTCTCCAAAACCACAAACCAATTCATTTGAAAGTTGCATAGGAACACTTGAGGGCATGACAGTAGGAGTTACAAAGTATATGAGCAGGGCTAGAAATAGGGCTTATCAGTTTGTCTGTACTGAGTGAAAATTGGGACGGACAAGTAAATTTGCCAATGCACTTGTCCAAAATTTACATGTAGTTCAATTAAAATATGACTCCACTTTGGTTTGTGGACAAGTGAAAATTTATTCTTATTTCTAGCACTGATGAGTGACCGTGACCTCCTCAAGGTCACAGGGTCACGTTGGTGTATTTAGCTCTACAGATGATAATTTAAGAACTATTTCAGCCTGGACTTTGATGTTTTACGTGGTTTTGATTCTCCTTGAGGGTGACACTCAGTCAGTACATGAGTTTACCTTTACTTCATTCCCAAGGTCACAGGGCAACTGACATGAAGTTTACTGTTCACTTGATAACTTCAGATCTACTTTTGAGTTAGGACCTTGATGTTGCACATGTTCATGTTTCTCCTCCATGGAGGTCACACTTAGACAGTATGTAAGTAAACTTGACCTCATGTCTGAGGTCACACTACAACATATGTGAATTTTACTCTTCACTATAACTTGAGAACTACTTGAACTGGGACCTTGATGTTGCACATGTTAGTGTACCTTCATAAAGGTCAGACTAACTCAGTACATGGGTGACCTTGACCCTATCCCAAGTTCACAGAGCGGCAAGTGTGATGAATCTCTAGGTCAGCTGAGCATGGGCTGTTTATACAGCACTCTTGTGAATTAGTTCATGCTATAGTACTAAATTTCATATCTTCCCCAATCCTCCATATCAACACCTTAAAAATGCAGGGTTTCCTAAAAATAGTGCGAGAGAAAGTGCTTTATATTGCCATATGTATCGATGTTTTTGTGTACAAGTAATCAACATGCTCAGGTATATTGATGTACCTCACAAGTACTGATATGCCCATAGGTATTGTTGCACCTGCACACAAGCATCTCAACATACCCATGTGCATTGATGAGTACTCTGATACATGAGTACTCTTATACACCCATGTGTATTGATGCACTTGTATACAAGTACCCTGACATAAATGTGTGTTAATGTATGTATACATGAGTACTCTAACATACCCATGTATATTAGTATTTGATCAGTCTTAGGCATTAAGAAAAATAAAACAAATTTTCCATCATTTTTACATGATAAATGGCACCAAAACTACAAACAAGGAAATTATTGCAAATAGGTTTAATACTTTCATCGTGAATATTGGACCAAAATTAGCAGCTACAATAAGTGTATCGAATAAAACAGATTTCTCCTTTTACCTAAAAGAAAAGACACCATAGTTTTTCTTTTTCACATATCTGCCCTGATGATAGTAAAAAATAATAAAAAATTTCAAACCCAAATCCAGCACAGGTCACGATAATTTAACCATGAAGCTTCTGAAAGGGGTAACTTCAATTTATGAACCACAAGCCCTTATTATAATTGAGTCATTAACAACAGGTGTTTTTTCCACAAAAACTAACAATTTCCTGACAGTGGTAAACTACCAATAAGTACATTTATTGATGCATCAAAGGCATTTGACACTTTACACCATCAGATTCTCATTAAATATTAGCATACTATGGCATTACCGACACAACTTTAAATTGGTTTTGCAGTTACCTTACCAATAGGACTCAGTTTGTTCAGTTTGATTATGTCTGTTCTGAGCATATCCAAATAAATACAAGTGTGTCCCACAAGGGTCAATACTTGGTCCACTTCTATTTGTTATATATAACAACAACATGCACTTGGCTTCATCAACAACATGCACTTGGCTTCATCTGAATGTGATTCGATTTTGTATGCAGATGACACCACATTATCCAACTCTATGATATTCTTTAACTTTCTCTTCTGGATGTAAAATACAGGCGCAAAATACTTCTGACAATATAAATGCTGAACTAAATGAAGTGTATGACTGGTTAGCTGCAAACAAATTATCGTTAAATATAAGTAAAACAATGTTCATGATCTTTCATTTTTCCTAAAGAAAGCTTTATTTTGAACTAACTTTGAAGATTGATAATACTCCCAATTATTAGGACAAAAGAATTCTATTTTCTCGGTCTACATATTCAAGAAAACTTAAACTTGGAAGTTCATATACAATATTACATTCCCTGTTTACTTCTAATTACACCTTCTCGTATAACTGACAAAATTTACTCCCATTCATTCCATGGTTCTTCAAGTTACCCCCCCCCCCCAAGAAAATCTATATAAATGAGTATCAAGAAATATGTAGCTTGCTGCATTATTATGTATGTAACAGCTAATAGAATCTATAGCATTCATTTTACTTCAGTATCCATAGTATTACTTCCTATTATTGATTACATCTTTAGTTAAAATAATTACTTGCAAGATGTTGTGAGCAAGTAACTCCTTGAAGTTGGCCCCAGCAATAGCAGATCTTAATCCTTAGCTGGGGTCATCACTTTTGTTGATTATGAATAAAGACATATCTGTTACATATCTTGTATTCAATTTTGTTTGAAACTGTGGAATAAAAGGTTTCTGAGTTCTGTTAATATATCTGTATGTATCATTGTACCTACACACAAGTACCCTAACATATCCGTGTGTGTCATTGTACCTACACACAAGTATCCTGACATATCCGTGTGTATCATTGTACCTACACACAAGTACCCTGACATATCCGTGTGTATCATTGTACCTACACACAAGTACCCTGACATATCCCTGTGTATCATTGTACCTACACACAAGTATCCTGACATATCCGTGTGTATCATTGTACCTACACACAAGTACCCTGACATATCTGTGTGTATCATTGTACCTACACACAAGTACCCTGATACTGCTGACATACCCATATGTATTGATATCTCTCTACTCAGATGTACACGTAGGACTGTATACTCACTTATGCTTATGGTTAAGTACTGAGACTGTGTGTAATTTCCCCATCTAGTCTCAAGTATTGATTTACATAACCCTAGCTGTCCTCAGGTTCACAAAGATACCCATGTGTGTAATCCATACAAGTACTCATCCATGCCTATGTCAGTAGCTATACCTGTAGTTAACTACTCACACATACCCATGTCTGTACATGCCAGTAACCAAGTACTTACACATACTGCTGTCTATGGCCCAACCTGTACTCAAGTACTTACTCGTACCAATGTCTGTGGCCCAACCTGTATTCAAGTGCTCTCACATACCCATATGTGTTACCTTATATGTACCTAAGTATTGAAGCATAATCATACCTGTGGCCATACCAGACTCAAGTACTCATACATCTGCAGCCATATCTGCTCCTGAGTACTTAGACATACTCATATCTGGTCATGCCTGTATTCAAGTACTCACACATACATGCTTGTAGCCTTATTCAAGACGTACATTTGTGTCTGTAGCCTCATCTTTACTTTAGTTCTAAGGCATTCTCATATCTGTGTCCATGCTGATGTCTCTAGCCATATATATATTCAAGTACATGCACTGGCATACACACCTTTGTAACCTTATTTGTACTCAAGTGCTAACACATGCACAAGTCTGTAGCCAGGTACTTCGACATACCGTACTTATATCTGTGGTTATACCTACAGATGAGAATAAACAGAGATATATGATATGTATATAATGTGATTGTTTGTGTGATTTTGATATACGATATTGCATCTGTTCTATTACATATAATTATCATAGAAGCATTACCATGAGTTTATGATCTGTGAATATTTTTCATTATGTATGTATTTTCAAGTGTGAGGGCTTTGGGGAAGATTAGGAATATGCTTAGGTATGTTCCTAACCAAGCCACCCTCATTAACGACATGAGGTACACCGAAACTATTTGCAACTTTAATGACTTATATCTCTAAAAGTATTTTCTGTAATACCCCCAAACCATATACATGTATGTGTGTGTTCATCATGATCCAAAGATGATGTATGCATTGTGATCGGAGTTTTATCTCTTTAATTGTTTAATAAACATTGACTAGTATGTCGACAATGGACGATGTTAAAAACATTGATAAGTCATTCCGTGCTTGACATAAATTTATAAAAATTTGTGCATTCTGGAGCTAACATAGGGAAAAAAAGTATCCTACAATTTTTACCTCAGCTGACTTGTCAGTCAGCTGAGGTTTTGTGAGGGTCCGTCGTCTGTCGTCCGTCCGTCATCCGTCCGTCGTCCGTCCGTCCGTCGTCTGTCGTCCACAATTCACATTTTCGACTTCTCAAAAATCGTCAGCCAGATCCACTTCAAACTTAGTGGATATGTGCCTTGGGTGGATCTCTACCAAGTTTGTTCAAATGGTCACGATCCAGTGATTTTTGGATTTTTAATGAATTTTTTTCTTTTTTGGGGCAAATCTTAAAAAATCTTCGTCTCCGAAATCGCTCACCCAATTGCTTTGATATCATACAGGAACATTCCCTGGGACTCATAGTTCTTAATTTGTTTACTAGGTAGCACTGCAATTTTTTTCTAATTTTTTATGAATTTTTGTGTGTTATAGCTATTTTCGACTTCTTCTCCAGAACCATCACTCAGATAAAGCTTACACGTGGTGGCTATGTTCCTTATGGAAGGGCCAAACAAAGTTGTTCACTATGTGGGAATGCTGCAGATTCCTGATTTTTAACGATTTTTTCAATTCGGCTCCTTTGCGGTAAATGCACCTTTCCTATTGATTACTATGGAAGTCAATGGGCATTCTAATGCTAATTTACATTTTCGACTTCTCCAAAACCGTCATCCAGATTAACTTCAAACTTGGTGGCAATGTACCTTGGGTGGGTTTCTACCAGTTTTGTTCAAATGTTTATGCTCCAGTGTTTTTTTGATTTTTAATGAATTTTTTTGTTCTTTTTTTTTTGGAAAAATCTTCAAAAATCTTCTCCGAAAACGCTCTCCCAATTGCTTTGATATCACACAGGAAGACACCTAGGGACTCCTTGTTGTTAATTTGTTCACCAGGTGGCACTGCAGTTTTTTTTCTAATTTTTTGTGAATTTTTGTGTGTTATAGCTATTTTCGACTTCTTCTCCAGAACCATCACTCAGATAAAGCTTACACGTGGTGGATATGTTCCTTATGGAAGGGCCAAACAAAGTTGTTCACTATGTGGGAATGCTGCAGATTCCTGATTTTTAACGATTTTTTCAATTTGGCTCCTTTGCAGTAAATGCACCTTTCCTATTGATTACCATGTAAGTCAATGGGCATTCTAATGCTAATTTACATTTTGGACTTCTTCTCCAAAACCGTCATCCAGATTTACTTCAAACTTGGTGGGTATGTACCTTGGGTGGATGTCGACCAGGTGTGTTCCAATGGTCATGTTCCAATGAATTTTGGATTTTTTTATGATTTTTTTTTTCAAAAATCTCTACAAAAGTTTGAATAGGAAAGTTTAACATGGGAATTTCTTGTAATGGTCATAACTTGAATAATATTGGCCAGATTTACTTCAAACATGGTGGGGATGTGCCTTGGGTGGATCTGTACCAAGTTTGTTCAAATGGTCACGCTCTGTTGATTTTTGGATTTTTATGAATTTTTTTGTTCTTTTTTGGGGGAAACCTTAAAAATTCTTCTCCTCTGAAACCGCTTACCCAATTGCTTTGATATTGTACATAGACACTCCCGGGGACACCTAGTTCCCTATTTGTTCACCAGGTGGCACTGTAATTTTTTTAATGAATTTTTTGTATGGTTTTGCTATTTTTCACTTGTTCTCAGAACCGTCCCTCAGATTAAGCTGAAATGTGATGGATATGTTGTTGTGGAAGGGTCAAACAGTTGTTTACTAGGTGGCACTGCTTTGGATTCCTGATTTTTAAGGATTTTCAATTCGGGTACTTATCGTTCAATGCAGCTTTCCTATTGATTACTATGTAAGTCAATGGGCATTCTAATGCTAATTCACAGGACAACTGACACGAAATTTACTGTTTACTTGATAACTGAAGATCTGTTTTGAGTTAGCTGCATATGTTAATTATTCTGTATGAAGGTCATGCTTAGACAATACATGAATGACCTTGACCTTGTTTGTGGGGTCACAGTGCAACATACATGAATTTAACTCTTCATTATAACTTGAGAACTACTTGAACTTTGATTTTGCACATGTAAGTGTTCTTCTATAAAGGTCAGACTTACTCAGAACATAGTGTCCTTGATCCTTTCCCAAGTTCATAGAGCTGCAAGTGTGATGAATGTCAAGATCAGCTGAGGCATGGGCTGTTCACACAGCCCTCTTGTTTGTATCGCAATTACATTTGTCACCACAAGACCTGAAAGTTTGACATGTCACTTTTTCCTTTGGTCTTTGACCTGTTCAATTTCTTTGGTCCATAGAAAAAAAAAAGGGGGGGGGGGGAGGAGGGGGCAAGCAAATGAAAATCACTGGATTTTTTTTTTTTTTTTCTTTTTTGTCAGTTAAGACCTTTACAAACCTTATCCTTTTTATTCCATTCCTCTTTGCTGAGCCTTTCTCCTGGAATAACCTTGTAGAGTTACCTCTCTTGTCCATTTCATCAAAGAGAGAAATCCAGCTACAAAGGGTTTTGAAGACAATAAATGGACTGTGGAGGTTTATAGCTTGGCCTAATTAGGTTAAGTCTTATTATACTTGAAGCATTACATCAGTCTGAACATACTCACAGGTTGTCACTCAAACAATCATATTGAGATGAGTTTTATGGCCTTTGAGGGAACAACATCATAGTCTTATGAGGCATCAGAAACCACTTGGACCACTGGTTTGGCCCTCTGACGTCATGTGGGGGTGGAGCTTTTGTGCTGCCCAGGATTTAATCCGTAGCAACCTGGCTGTGGGCACACGTATACAAAGTGGAGGTACAAACTGCCCCAATAATGAATAATCAACTGGAGTGTACAATCAGCAAAATGAAAAACTTTGCAGTGTTCTGTGAGTTGTGGGACTTGGTGATGTTTAACTGAATGGAGATGTCCAGATTCCGTGATAGTGGACAGGATCACAGAATTGGTAAAATAAAACGGAAACATGTATTTCTGTAAAATAAAACCTTCTGACCCTGTTCATAGAAGTGACCATACCCGACTCCACTTTTTGAAATAAAGTATTCTCAGAAAGCGGAAAAAAAACAAGACAGCAAAACTTCAATTTATGCTAGATGTTACGTTGTGTGCGTAAGCCAGGCTATGAATAAACAACGATAGTCAATATGCAGCGTGAGACTACGTGCTAAGCATTTGAGATTTAATACGATCATGTGCAAATGTGGGTACATTTGTTCATGTTCAGCCCACTTCGTTATTTTCATCCATGCACATTTACAGTGCTGAAAACATGTGGCCGTGATTCACTTTAATTTCAAAATCAAATGTCACTTTGGCCTTGTGTGACTGTCTCACAATGTATTGCGTCATGTTCAAAATGGCGCTCACCAACACATGCATGTTTTGCCAGCTAGGGTATCGTATCACATTTTGGATTAGTAACTGATGATGATAACTGCTTCAGACACAACTAACAAGGCAGATTAAAGTTATGATAGTAATTCTTGTTTTCAAAATATTTTAACGACCATTTGCCCAGGTAACTCGGAGAACAGCACCTGGAATCTAGCGAAATATTGCGAAAATTATCACTGAACAACCGCACCAAACAATGCTGCATTTGAGTTGACTTTACTGCAGAAACCAGGCCAAATAATAACACATGTTGGCTAGCTTTTCTATTTACTTTCAACTCACTTATAGTTGATTAGAACGACCGCTGTTTTTTGGGGGGTGGAGGGTCAAACGGATGGTCATTTGTTGGTACGGCTTTATTGTCTGCTTTTCTGTTTATCTTCATCAGATAATGAATGTGAAGAATAAATTCAGATTGCCATTATCATCATGATGCACCCTGGCACTGCTGAAGTTCCCCTGTCTTTCCGTGTTTAGCACTAATGCAGTTCTGTGGGCTATCGCACGCTGGTTGAGAGAAAGGTTGCGTTTGTGGCGTCCCCAACAGTTCTGCGCCAGTGACCACGATCTTGAGGAAAGTTACACTTTTGGTTTGCCAAGGAGGCTCATTTTAAACGCATTAAAATCATCATTTTAAATCATGATATATGTGTCAAATCACCGGATATTATTTCTAAGACATTTGAAACCAAACTTTATGGGAAGTTAGACCCCATCAATCAATACCTTTAATGTACGGACAGCTGTGAATAATGGTTTTAGTCATAAATGCAAACAAAACACTTTGCATGACGTGTTTTCTTCGATCAACTTTACAGTCAGTTAATTTGAAAAAATCAAAGCGTAAATGACCACACTCTTTCAATGTTTTCATAAACAAAAAAACAACAAGACGGTGTTGTTGACCATTGATGAACAGTTCATAATCCAAATTGGCCCGGAATATTGGCTAACACTCTCACATCATCAGACAATGGTCATTAGTGTGGCCTTCTTGGTCAGACCAAGCAGTAGGCTACCAACACAATGCAGTACTCGCCACAGCAGTGATCTGGCAAAGCTTGAGGCATCAGCGACCATTCCCTAACGACCATCACGTGGTGCACGGTTTGTATGATTGACGGGCGCTATTGTCTTCTTGTATGAATAGGGAACCAGAAAGACCCATGTGGTATTTAATATTTGAATATTTTTTTCCTCATTTTCCTATATTTATTTTTTGCGTTTGGAATTGAAATTCCACCAGTCAATAGATACGATGTACATCTGTCAAAATCAGCAAAATTCCTAAAATTAAAAGTCAAAAAGTTTTTGGTGTATCTTGTGTCATTAAATAAGTTTATATGTATATATACCTAAACTCAAATACGCATGTGTAGCCATATATACACCTATATACTTGGATGTACTCATATCTGTGGCCATACTGTACTCAAGTACTCATACATACATGTGTCTATGGTGCTATCATGACTCAAGATTCAGATTGCATATATGTTTCCCTTCATGTTCTCAAGTATTCCCAATACATGATTGTATTATTTTGGAGACGTGCATGTACTTCACTGTAGATGTACCATGCTGCACTCAACTACTGCTGTACATACCACCAATATTAATTACCTGACATTTAAATAATGAGCTACATTCTCAAGGTGTCCAGTCATAACCCTGCACACAAGAAAACACTCAGCTTTCTTACTAGTATTTGCACCTGATTACTTTATGTTCACCTTTTAACCCTTCAGTTTTCAAACTGACCAGAAGCAGCTGTGTCAAATACCATGAGTTTTTAATGTAAGTTTCTGGTTGAGAGAAAACACTTGGAATGAGAATTGCAGATGAGATCTACCAGCGTAGTGTGTCAGAGGTCACTGACATTTAACAAGAAATCTATTGACAGCACAGTTGTACCTGTCTTGAGAGACCGCTCCAATGAGAGACCACATATCTTTTTAAAACTGCTCTCTCAGAGCACTGTGCTATCTTTTCCATGTTATTATACCTTTCATGAAAGACCACCTGTTTTGAGAGACCACATTTTCACCTGCCCTAGGGAGGGGGGTCTCTCAAGACAGGGACCACTGTACTAAGACAAAGGTCAAAGGGTTACCCCTCCAATGAGAGACCACATATCTTTTTTAAGACTGCTCTCTCCGAGCACTGTGCTATCTTTTCCATGTTATTATACCTCTAATGAAAGACCACCTGTTTTGAGAGACCACATTTTCACCTGCCCTAGGGAGGGGGGTCTCTCAAGACAGGGACCACTGTACTAAGACAAAGGTCAAAGGGTTAACCTCATACAAATACTGGTCATAGGGGTAACTAGAAATATCTATTCCATAGAAAGCTCTCCCCGTCCATCTTCATTCTTTTTGTTTTCTCAATGTCAAGTGCAATGTGCCCCCTTGGTACATTTTTCTTGTGTGTGTCACATTTCCTCTGTGTTTAAGTAGACTTATATTTTTTGTAGCATCAGAGCATCTAAGGTTTATTGCCTTGAATAGGCTTCTGTACCAGTGAGATTAAAAAATGGCAGTCCAAGATTGGGTGTGTCTGCTTTTGTAAATGATATTATAGCCAGCTTGAAAACCATCCTTTGTTAAAATGTCACTGGTATAGGGACCCTGCTAATAGTTGATTTGAGAAATCTCAAAGTTACAAACAGTTGTTAATATAAATGGAGCTTCAGGTTCACCTTGCAACTTCAATTGGCAGTGCACTGTGTTAGAAAAGTGAAGTGTTTTTTTGTTTTTGTTTTTTTGTTGTTGTTTTTTTTGTTTGTTTTTTGTTTGTTTGTTTGTTTTTATGTGTTTTTTTTTTTTTTTTTGGTGTTGTGCTTCAGGGTGATTTTCATGTGAAGGAATAGTTTTTATGTTGACCGTGGTCTGGTTTCATCACTGATTTACAGTGACAGTATGTCATTAAATCAAGCAGACATTTTTTTTTTTTTTTTTTTGCTTTAAAAATAAAAGGAAAAATAAGCTGCATGCTTGAAGTGCCAGAGACGTCTATGTATTTGTCCATGCAACACAGGATTTTAATATCGTTACACATAAACACAGGTCTCATAGAAGGAGTCTGAAATCTCGCAATATCAAAATGTACCAGTGCCATGTTACAAGGGTACTTTGTGGCAACCCTTTGATATTAAGAAGGGACTCATGTGGTCTACTCTGGCTGCCCTTGCTGGCTGCCACCGTCTTACGCCTGTCTCTACCATCAAACAGAAAGTGAAAGCCAAGCGGCAAACATGAGAGCTTTTGCTGTGGGTAGTGCAAACGTAATGGGTCTGAACTGGTAATGTTCAGTCATCGTCTGGGTAATCTAGAACTCAAGTGCATTACATTTGCTTCTGAATTTCCCATTTCTGTGTTAGAGTTTAGAATGGTCATGGTTTTTATAGGAATTCATTAACCTATGTTTCAATTTGAAAATGTATGACTGTAATCGTCACAAAGTTTTTCAGCAATATTTTATATGAAATGTACTTGATTGTATTGATTGAGTGAAAATTGACAGCAAGTGTGAGATAGCTGTATCTGGATGATGCAGATTTGTATAAACCATTGTCCCTTGGATTAAGACTGAGGCAACAACTTTCCCTAGCAAAATAGGGTGTTGAGGGCCCAACCCATGCCAAGGAAAGCTGTTGACCTGGGGCATGTTATCATGATAGGTCTCATCTACAATTCTCATTCAAACTTTTTCAGTGCGATTGAAATTTTCAGAAAACATGAAAGAGATATTTGTCCACCAGCTTCTTTTGGCCAGTTTAAGGGAGAAGGGGTTAAAGAAACAACAGCCTCCCTCACATACCCACAGTGCATCTGTGCATTGCTTGCTGAGCCCCTCCTGATGCACATGGGCAGAAGGTCTGGTGTACAGCTGACGTTAAGAAAATCCATGCGCCATTTGAATTTTTTTATTTCACTGACTTGTTTAAATACTGAAGACACAGTATATTTTGCACCTAGTAGAAGAAACAAACAAAAATTAATGGAAGGTGTGATTACTTAAATTAAAACCATATTTTGAAATAGTAGTCACTTAGCCAAAGAAA
The DNA here is from genome assembly GCA_964020975.1 of Hermodice carunculata. Lineage (NCBI taxonomy): Eukaryota > Metazoa > Annelida > Polychaeta > Eunicida > Amphinomidae > Hermodice > Hermodice carunculata. The sequence goes on from OZ026630.1 coordinate 17,954,179, forward strand.
ACTCCCTTCTCTGTTACAGCACACACACACACACACACATATATGCATACGTATATGTATATATAGTCCATTCATTGTGAAAAGGTCTAGTTTCATTCAACACTTAAAATGAGAATGTACATGTGTCACCTTCAAGATGAGATGAAATAACAGTACCTACTTGTTGGCATTTTTTATT